>JAVTVY010010769.1:0-50445 GCA_036873755.1 Hanleya hanleyi
CGAAGAGAGGCTTGAGAGTGTCGGGAACATGGAGGTCGCATTCCACAAAGCCGTAGAGGTCCCCAGAACGAATGGCGTCCAACATCTGTGGCAGACTCAGCAGTCGCCGACGACTCAAGGGGTACTCACGCTCTTTTAGGAAACGTCGTAAATGGGGCAGGGCCTGGCACATCGTGTGAAATTCACACTCCCACATTTCAATCAGATGGTATCCTCTCTCTTTCACATAATCTCCGTTCGCCACCTCTTCTTCGCGTAATTCTTGCGGTGTTTTTTCACGTCGCTCGTTGAAGCGGCCAGCGCTGAAATGGCATTCGTGGCCGTGCCAGTAACAGCCATAAAACTGGAAAACGGTCGGTGTTCCTTGTACAAGGGCAAACCCATCGACGGGGAGTCGGCGATCTCCTATACGCTTCTCTGTGGCGTTGGTCTGGTGTCGTATATAAATTCCCCGTCGATAGGCTTCCCAGTCCAACCACTGGTCGGCGAGATGTTTGTACGGCGTACGTTGAGGTGTGAAATGTTGACCGTCTGCCCACCAACGCGTATAATGCCCGCTGGGCATGGGTTGGGCGAGCGACCACAGGTAGAGGGCATTGGCGTCAAATCCAATGATTTTGGCACAGGGTTTCCCACTGGGCAGAGTCGTGACATCCTTCTCGTGATAACGGTGAAAAATAAGGCTAGGTCCGCCCACAATGTTCTGCTTTAGACAATCATGCATGTCTGCATCTTTTTGCTGTATCAGCGAGAAGTACGTAGCACACTCTTGAAAAAGATGGCGAAGCGCTAGACCCGGTAAACTCAAGCACTCCTTGAAGATGTCGACGTGCATTTGGCGACGAAAGAGTTGCACCATTTTCTCGGCCGCTTCCAGGAAAGGAACCACATCTAGGTTATTATACCATATCAGGAAATCTCGCAAGGTCTGCATATGTTCATCGTTCCATACCTGCTGTAGTTCCCGGTACGTGTCTTCCGGACATTCCACTTGCTTCAAATCATCAAAGAAGGCGTGCCGGGGTGGCAACTGTGCTTCCTGCAAACGGTCGAGCGATGATATATACGTGTAAGGGAACCTCCCTTTGGTTTGTGCACAGTTATAGGCCTTGACCCACTGATCATAGCTACAATTAGGAGCTAAATAGTTCCGTACATCCAGGAAATGCAGTGATGTGGTAGTGAGGGCCATATGATTATTGATCTTCTTGATCACGGACTTGAGGGTATTCGCCTGGGCCAAGTAAGGGTAGAGAAATTCTTTCACCATGTTCAAATCATAGCGTCCCGAGTTGAAGCCGAGCACCGGTAACTGGCCTAGGTATTGTAGGAAGCGCACTTTCAATTTCTCCGCATACGGTTTCGGTAAAGGTACACCCTGCGACTGCAGAGGCTGCGACTGCAGGGACTCGGACTCGGACTCGGACTCGGACTCTTCATCATCGCTGAACGCTACACCCGGTATAGGAATGCGGTCGTCCAGTTGGTCCACTACGTCCTGAAACTTGGCCACCAACAATTCCGTACTAGCCGCACTGACTTGCTCTAAATACTCCATCATGCCGGTAATCAACTCATGGGATTCCCCCGTGGACACGAAACACACCGGAGCAGCGTCATAGCCGGGTACGTTGCTGGAAATACTGACACTCAGAGGAATATGGCGCTGCGTCCACTGCGTTTTTGCTGAAAACATGTCCATGGGCTCCAACAGGGCCTCAAAATCGTGACACGCCCGGTAGGGAAAATAACGGTCCTCTTCCGGTATGATGATACCCTCATCGGCCAGTTCCTGGAAAATAGTAGGCGTATTATGATACACTCCACCCGGATATACTCGCTTGACACTGTTGTAACAGATTTTCTCGTGGCGATGTAAGTCGGTGGAGCGATGAAACACCCGATGGCATTGGGCACAACTGAAAGACTGAGCGTACTGGCTCATATTGGAGATGAGCGAAAAATGACTCACGCCATTGTCGTCGAACACATTGACTTTCATCGTAGCAGCATACCGTTCTGTTGAACGACGAACCAATTCAGCCACAAATGTATCCTCCTCGCATCGTAATCGGTATACAAAGATATTGATGTCGAACAGTGTTTCCACGCCATCCAAATTCTTGAACGGGACTCCACGGAAGTGCCGCTTATCCAAGTCTTGCTGCTGTAAATACTGTTCCCAATAGCCATCGGCCACTGTGTCACAACCCTGGGGGTTACACTCGTCCACATGCACGGCCAAACACCGAAACAGACATTTCCGGTCTTTGTAGGGCCCCTTCATCCCTGCTGTTAATGCATACAGGCCGGGTCGATGAAGCAACCACGGGGGGAGTAGTACAGGAGCACCGATAGGATGATCTCTCATTTTCGTGACGAAAAATGTGACGTTGGTCACCATTTCCACAAGCCATTGGGTATTGGGGCGTTGTAACCGGGCCCATTCCAATGGATCCAACGTAGTCAATTGGTCGATGAGTGGCTCCAGAGAAATCGCATCCGTCACCGTAAACGGCTGATCAAACACATAGCTATTATTGCTGGGATAATAATACCGCAGCTGGTCCGTCTCCTTGTGCCGTAAAATGTACCCGAATGTCATATTCAACTTGAACGCTGTCACCTGATCTTTGAAAATGTTCTCGGCATAGGTAGACAGATACGTGAGGTCCTGCAGTCGGTAGTTATACAAGTCCAATAGACGAGGGTCACGGTGAAAACAATGGCGTATGGTAGCCCAGTGACGTTGATAAATGTCCCTGACACGCTCATCTTCAGGCAAGACTTCAACCAGAGGTGCTGCTGGGTCCCAGGGAAAATCTTCTCCACGTTTCATGCTTTTCGTCTCATACAAGCGGATAGGCAAGCAGGCAGGCAGACAGGAAGGCAGGCAGGCACAGGTCAGGTAGTCAATTGCAATGAATACACCCCTTTCCCTAAAAATGGACTCCTTTTATACGTTTTTCTACAATCCGCCATCTTGTACCCATCACCCACCATCCACCCACACGCCGCCATCTTGTACCCATCACCCACCATCCACCCACACGCCGCCATCTTGTACCCATCACCCACCATCCACCCGCCATCTTGTACCCATCACCCACCATCCACCCGCCATCTTGTACCCATCACCCACCATCCACCCACACGCCGCCATCTTGTACCCATCACCCACCATCCACCCACACGCCGCCATCTTGTACCCATCACCCACCATCCACCCACACGCCGCCATCTTGTACCCATCACCCACCATCCACCCACACGCCGCCATCTTGTACCCATCACCCACCATCCACGGCCGCCATCTTGTACCCATCACCCACCATCCACCCACACGCCGCCATCTTGTACCCATCACCCACCATCCACCCACACGCCGCCATCTTGTACCCATCACCCACCATCCACCCACACGCCGCCATCTTGTACCCATCACCCACCATCCACCCACACGCATGCGCACACTCCCAATTGTGACGTCACCAAAGGTTCTGCGCATGCGCAGTGAAGCGCTAAATTAACCATTTACGCCTTGTATACTACTTACACGGATATACCTTTCTAGCCGCGCTTTAACGCTGGACTACACGAACATTCCTTCTTAACCCTGCTTTGGCACTGGACTACACACATGTTTCTCCCTAACCTCGCTTTGATACTCGACTACACATATGTTCCTCTCTAACCCCGCTTTGAAACTAGAATACGCATACACTCCTCCATACCCCGCTCTGACACTACACTGCAAAAACATTCCTCGTTAACTCCGCTTTGACAATGGACTACACGAACATTCCTCCCTAACCCTGCTTTGAAACTGGACTACATGCACATTCTTCCCTAACCCCGCGTTGGCACTGGCTATACATACGTTCCTCCCTAACCCCGTTTTTATACTGGACTGCACATACGTTTATCCCTAACCCCACTCTGACACGACTACAAAAACATTCCTCGCTAACTCCACTTTGACAATGGACTACACGAACATTTCTTCCTAATCCGCTTTCAAACTTAGCTACTTAATATTTTAGAAAGGGAAATCTCATTAGTATATAATTTTGGATGGCTGAAATGTACTTTAACCTGATAGTAGTGGAGCATACCTAACCCGAAGTCGTAACCCCAGTACCCAGTTTGACAGTTGAACTGAACGCGACATTAAACATTAATTCTCGCTCTCTCTTTGACAGTTGAATATACATATTTGATGTCCGCTTTGATGCTCAAGCACATGTACCTTATTCCCTAACCCCACTTTAACACTCCAACATGCGTTCATCCCTAACCCCCCTTTGATACTGGACCACACACATGAAAGGACCTAAATATAGAGAGTCGAGAAGACTAAATTTGAATTACAAGCGTCTAGTCCGTCATTCATAATCCAGCCGTCGTCCATTAGAGAATATCCGCGTCCATAATCCAAAGACCTATTCCATTTCCATATAACAGTATTAGCACCAAATTCAAAAAGACAAAAGTATACATAAACATAGGCTTGTTTCCTGCAAGAGAAGCGGTCAACAGTTTTCAATGATGCCGGCAAGACATCATGATGTTCCAAAAATATCAAATCCGTATCGCTGATCAGTATTCTTAATCCATAATATTCGTTGTAAAGTCGTCATCTAAAGAATGATGTATATCAGTCACGCTTTGATTGTGACTGTTCATATGAGTACCATGAGGATCTTGAAGTACATGGGTTCATACGGCCCCTAACCCCGGGTTAAGCGGAATTAGACACAAGTTACGAAACGTAACGCCATAGATCTTGCACGCTACGCTCGTATTTTGCTATCAGCACGCGATATGTATCGCCAAATTTGAGAAACTTTGAGTGGAGGCGCTTGGTGGAATAGCCCTGTTTTATGTTTCTGCAACAATGTTTTGTGACGTTGATTAAAATCATCACATTTAACACAGGATCTAGCAAATGCTACTAAGCGAGATATGTATACGCCATATGCAGGTCCACTGGAATATTACTATCCAGAAAGGGATAGTTTACGATGTCGAAATTGTAATCATCTCTTTTGTCATAAAGTCGACGAGAGAGAATGCCCGCTTCATTTTATAGAGATAGAGATCTAAATAAGATGTGCCTGTAGGGCTATCTGTAGTTTCCTTCAAACCCAGTGAAGGTGGATATATATCCTTCACTGTGTCATTTATATAGCGATTATCCACAGCGAGAAGATCGTCTATATAGCGTTTGGTGAATGAGAAGGAACGGGCTTTGAGTGGATCGGTTTTTGAAAGCGCCAGCATATAGTCATATTCATAAGAGAACAGATACAGGTCAGCCAACAGGGGGTGCACAATTAGTACCCATTGGAATACCTATATGCTGCTGATATATTGTGTTGCCAAATTTCACATAGATATTTTTAATGAGAAATTCAAGCAACTCTATAAACAAAGAAACATCCATGAATGATATCTCTTGTATGTAGTCGAGCTAAAGAATGCTTTATGGCTTCCGACATTAATATATCTACGATCAGTTTTCTTGAACACAGATACTATTAATGAACTTATACAGTCAATAAGGTCCTGATGAGGGATTGTAGTATAGAGAGTCGAGAAATCCCATGTGGATACATGTCTGTACGGTATGTGACCTTTAGCATCAAGTTCTTCCGTAAGACATTTTGAGTTTTTCAATATCAAAGGCCGACCAGAAGATAGTCCTGTCTGCATTGGAACAGTACGTTATTGATTGGTCTAAGAGAGAAAAGGTTGAACCTACAGTACTCGCTGATTGGCTGGACCTCACCAAGAGCAAGGTCGTTAAAACAATCCGCCATATTGACAAAAGTACTCTTCCCCAAGCAAAACAAGTACTGAGAAACCTCACTTCGCAGGAAGTTCTAGCAAATCCGTCATAGTAAATTCGTCATAGTCCCAGCAGACAAAGCTCCAAATAATATAATAGTCATATGTAAATATTACTATTACCAGGTGCTGGTTAAAGAATTGAGTGTAGACATATGATCATCAAATACGTCTACTTACTCACAAACTGCATTTACTCTGGAAGATTTATTTAACAATCACAATACAAGCGTCTAGTCTGTCATTCATAATTCAGCCGTCGTCCATTAAAGAATATCCGCGTCCATCATCCAAATACCTATTCCATATCCATATAACAGTATTAGCACCAAATTCAGAAAGACAATCATAGTATACATAAACATACGCTAGCTTCCTGCAAGAGAGAAGAGGTCAACAGTTTTCAACGATGCCGACAAGACATCATGATGTTCCAAAAATATAAAATCCGTATCGCTGATCAGTATTCTTAATCCATAATATTCGTTGTGAAGTCGTCATCTAAAGAATGATGTATCTCAGTCAAGCTTTGATCGTGACTGTTCATATGAACACCATGAGGATCTTGAAGTACATGGATTCATACGGTTAAGCGGAATTAGACACAAGTTACGAAACGTAACGCCATAGATTTTGCTATCAGCATGCGATATGTATGGCCAAATTTGAGAAACTTTGAGTGGAGACGCTTGGTGGAATAGCCCTATTTTATAAGTTTCTGCAACAATGTTTTGTGACGTTGATTGAAATCGTCACATTTAACACAGTATCTAGCAAATGCTACTAGGCGAGATATGTATACGCCATATGCAGGTCCCACTGGAATATTACTTTCCAGAAAGGGATAGTTTACGATGTCGAAATTATAATCTCTTTTGTCATAAAGTCGACGAGAGAGAATGCCCGCTTCATTTTTGTAGAGATATAGATCTAAATATGACCTGCCTGTAGGGCTATCTATAGTTTCCTTCAAATCCAGTGAAGTTGGATATATATCCTTCGCTGCGTCATTTATATAGCGAGTATCCGCACCGAGAAGATCGTCTATATAGCGTTTGGTGAATGAGAAGGAACGGGCTTTGAATGGATCGGTTTTTGAAAGCGCCTGCATATAGTCATATTCATAAGAGAACAGATGCACGTCAGCCAACAGGTCAAACACCTTTCTCAGGGAAAGAGGTATTTGTCTTCCAACCAATCATAACGACATACCTAAAGTATACTGGACGCCCAAAATGCATAAATCACCAACTGCACCACCAAGCTTCTGTCAACCCTATTGACGAGGGCCCTTCAGGAGGTAAAGGCATTTTGGGAGAGGTATTGCGCCACTATTTCTGAGAAATCTGGCGTTGAATGTATGTGGATATTGAAAACCTTAAATGTCTTACGGAAGAACTTGATGCTAAAGGTCACATACCGTACAGACATGTATCCACATGGGATTTCTCGACTCTCTATACTACAATCTCTCATCAGGACCTTATTGACCGTCTAAGTTCATTAATAGTATCTGTGTTCAAGAAAACTGATCATAGATATATTGATGTCGGAAGCAATAAAGCATTCTGCAGCTCTACTACATACAAGAGATATCATTCATGGGATGTTTCTTTGTTTATAGAGTTGCTTGAATTTCTAAAATATCTATGTGAAATTTGGCAACACAATATATCAGCAGCATATAGGTATTCCAATGGGTACTAATTGTGCACCCCTGACATGTTGGCTGACATGTATCTGTTCTCTTATGAGTATGACTATATGCAGGCGCTTTCAAAAACCGATCCATTCAAATTACAACACATATAAGGGTTCCTTCTCATTCACCAAAAGCTATATAGACGATCTTCTCGCTGTGAATAATCGCTATATAAATAACACAGTGAAGGATATATATCCACCTTCACATGATTTGAAGGAAACTACAGATAGCCCTACAGGCACATCATATTTAGATCTATATCTCTATAAAAATGAAGCGGGCATTCCCTCTCGTCGACTTTATGACAAAAGAGATGATTACAATTTCTACATCGTAAACTATCACTTTCTGGATAGTAATATTCCAGTGGGACCTGCATATGGCGTATACATATCTTGCCTAGTAGCATTTGCTAGATATTGTGTTAAATGTGACGATTTTAATTAACGTCACAAAACATTGTTGCAGAAACTTATAAAACAGAGCTATTCCAACAAGCGCCTCCACTCAAAGTTTCTCAAATTTGGCGATACATATCGCATGCTGATAGCAAAATACGAGCGTATCGTGCAAGATCTATGGCGTTACGTTTCGTAACTTGTGTCTAATTCCGCTTAACCCGGGGTTAGAGGACGACTTTACAACGATTATTATGGATTAAGAATACTGATCAGCGATACGGATTTTATATTTTTGGAACATCATGATGTCTTGTCGGCATCATTGAAAATTGTTGACCGCTTCTCTCTTGCAGGAAACTACCCTATGTTTATGTATACTATGATTGTCCTTTTGAATTTGGGGCTAATGCTGTTATATGGAATATGGAATAGGTCTTATGAACGCGGATATTCTTTAATGGACGACGGCTGAATTATGAATGACGGACTAGACGCTTGTAACACATACATTCCTCCCTAACCCCGCCTTGACGTTGGACTAGACGTGCATTCATCCCTAACCCCGCGTGAACACAGGACTACACGAACATCCCTCCCTAACCCCGCTTCGACACTTGACTAAACATACCGTCTTACCTAACTCCGCTTTGACACTGAACTACACATATGTTTCTCCCTAACCCCGCTTTGAAACTAGCCTACACATAGGTTCCTCCCTAACCCAGCTTTGAAAGTGGAATACACATACGTTCCTCCCTAACCCCGCTCTGATACTGGACTACAACTCTGCTTTGACAATGAACTACGCGAACTTTCCTCCCTAACCACCTTTGAAAACGTAGCTACTTAACATTTTGGAAAGGGAAATCTCATTAGTATATAATTTTGATAGCTGAAATGTACTTTATTAACTTGATAGTAGAGGAGCATACCTAACCCTACGTCGTAACCCCAGTTTGACAGTTGAATATACATATTTGATGTCCGCTTTGATGTTAAAGCATATGTCCCTCATGCGTTCCTCCCTAACTTCACCTTGATACTGGGTTACACATATTACATTCTTCCCTAACCCCGCTATGAAACTGGACTACACACACGTTCCTATCTAACCCCGCTTTGACACTGGAGTACAACAACATTCCTCCCTAACTCCACTTTGACACTTGACTAGACATACCGTCCTCCCTAATCCCGCCTTGACACTGGACTACACATACGTTTCTCCTAACCCCGCTTTGACACTTGCCTAGTCATACCGTCCTCCCTAATCTCGCCTTGACACTGGACTACACATACATTCCTCCCTAACCCTGCTCTGACACTGGACTACACAAACATTCCTCCCTAACCCCGCTTTGACAATGGACTACAGGAACATTCCTCCCTAACCCGCTTTGAAACTTTGCTACTCAACATTTTGGAAAGGCAAGTTTCATTAGTATATAATTTTGATAGCTGAAATGTACTTTAATCTGATAGTAGAAGAGCATACCTAACCCTAATAGTCGGGGCTGTTAGGGCATAAAAGGGACTGTTTGGTTCAGATTCTTCCAAAAGCACCAAATTTGGCCCATATGTCGCCCATACCATACCTTTTCGATTTTTGACGGGCGCCAAGGTAGTCGCCCCCTGGGGCCGCCATATTGACGAAATTCATTATGGCCGCCACCCGGGTTAGAGGTCAGTCAATAAAATGGCTAGAATCATGAATAATACAACTTTTTAGTGGTTATCGGAGTCGGGAAATCTGATTCTGATCTTATTTCAACGATTTGAGGTCAAGGTCACCCTGAAGGTCATTTTTGGGTCAAATTCGTCATTTTTAGTGGTTTTTAGTCGAGATATACAAACTAACTCATTTTATCGATTTTCGGGGTTGAGTAACCCGAATCTGGCCATATTTTGACAATTTGAGGCAATATTGCATGTGAGGTTCATGACAGATGTCCCCCGAAACAGAGGTCAACCGGAGGTCAATTATAGGAAACATCAAAAGGGCTAGAATCACAAATAATACCATAGGGCTTTGCGGCATCGGAGAATTAGATTCTGACCTTATTTTGACGATTTGAGGTCATGGTCACCTCATTTGAGAATTAAAGGTCAAAGATCAACAGTTGCTACTAAAAACAATCGAAAGAAGATTATTCAGGAACAAATGTTACTAAAATACTTCGGAGATGACATCTGCTGACAAAATGCTATAACTATGCCGCTACGTGCATTTAAATGTTCAAAATACAAAACAAAGACCACTTAAGCAACAGTATACCAATGATTACTTTTACTACCTATGCATTCTGGCTTGCGCTCTATGATGCCAGCAATAAATAATACTTGTCATCATCGCCCAAGTTATTAACGCACCCGCCTTCGCATTTGCAGAGGGTCATGTATCGGACATCGGCACAGTTGCATTTGCACCTTCCCGTGCATGCCTTGAGTCAGCCTCAGTGCATGAGAATGGCATATGCCATAGAAGTGTCGCTGAGAGTGGTCCATAGCGGTTGCCATGTACTGGTGCAATCTTTGTGCCAGCTCCACTCACTGAAGTCAGGGATTCCCTGCTGGAGTGAAGCGACTCCAGTAGAAACTCGCTTGCAGCAGCGCTCGCTTCACATGCTGCAAAAGCGCGGCTTGGGAGGTGGGATGTTTTCCAGCGATCTGGTTGCAGTGGTGAAGAGGTGATGCTTGGCCTCATTGACACCGGCTGCATCACATCCCTTGCTGTACATGAGTACGATGAAGCACCCCGTTAAGCTATGAAAGAGAGGTAGTGCCACGGACTTTGACGGAACAAGATCGGAACAGATGGTGTGGACTGGAATGCCACAATACTTTTTCCTGAACCCCTAAAATCCCGAAGTATGAATGGATCAGCGGCTTCTTAAAAGATGTTAACAAAAAGGAGCCGTTCTCATTCATCAGCACACAGATGTCCAAGACTGACATGAGCGGAAAGCTCCTTCTGTGTACCCGTTTTGAGTCCGTGTTCTTCAACAGGCGTTATGACCTCACAATACTTCAACCGTGCAACCATTCCGAGGCGGACACTAGGGTCCTCCTGCATCTAGCACATGCCACGGAGAAGGGTCATACAACAGCCTATGTTCGCACGATGGACAGCGATGTCCGGTCTTTGAAGACCCTCGGTCTATCGGAACTCTTGGTGGACTTCGGTACTGGAAAGAAATATTGTGACATTCAGTCCATACCGTTTGTTCCGATCTCGGTCCGTCAAATCCTTGGCACTACCCCTCTTCCACAGCCTTACCGGGTGCGACCCGACTTCACAGTTCCTTGATAGCGCAAGCCAGAAGGTATAGATACCAATAATCATTGGTATATTGTTGCTAAGGCGGACTTTGTATTGTATTTGGAACATTTAAATACACATAGCGGCGTAGCGGCATAGTTATAGAATTTTGTCCGCAGATGTCATCTCCGGAGTATTGTAATATAATTTGTTCCTGAATACTCTTCGTTCGATTGTTCTTAGTGGTGACTGTTGATCTTTGACCTTTGACCCCAAAATGGGTTGACCTCAAATCTTCAAAATAGGATCAGAATCGGAGAATGCCACAAACCTCTATGGTATTATTTGTGGTTCTTTTGGTGTTATACCTACAATTGACCTCTGGTTCGGATGACCTCTATCGCGACTCTCAAATGAAATATTGCCCCGAATCGCCAAAATAAGGCCAGATTCGGGTTACTCAAACCTGGAAACCAATAGAATGAGGCAGTTTATATATCTTGCCCCAAAACCACTGATAATGGCGAATTTGTCCCCAAAATGCCCTTTAGGGTGACCTTAAAGGTTACCTTGACCTAAAATCGTTGAAATAAGATCACAATCAGATTCTCCGACCCCAAAAACCACTAAAAAGTGCTATTATTTACATTTCTAGCCCTTTTAGTTATTCAACTATAACCAGGATGGCGACCATATTGAATTTCGCCGAATATGGCGGCCCTAGGGGGCGCCCGTCTTGGCGCCCGTCAAAAATCGAAATAGTATGGTGTGGGCGACATATGGGCCAAATTTGGTGCTTTTGGAAGAATGTGAACCAAAATATCCCTAACAGCCCCCACTATAAGTCGTAACCCCAGTCCCCAGTTTGACAGTTGATGTCCGCTCAAGCACATGTACCTCACTCTCTAACCTCACTTTAACAATTAAGATTTGAACTGTCATGTTTATAGACTGTAGTCTGGAGGAACACGGGGGGGGCATACATCCAAGCAACTGCATTTCATCCTCATACGCTACCTTGCCTAGAGAAAAAGTTACCTGCATTATGCAGAATATACTATTGTATATTGTTTATAAAAGTGTAGGCCTATATTGCCATTGTGCTACTTCAATGTGCCGGTCACAGATATCCTTCTCTTTGTACATAATATAATGAAAAAAATTCATTCTGCTGCCATATTGTACCGTCATTAAAGTGAAGTTTGAGAGAACGTATGAGTTTGATGAAATATTTTTAAATTGACATAACCAACACTTTGAAGACCCAAGGCCTATATTTCCATTGTGCCCGTTCAATCTGCCGGTGAAAGAAACCCTGCTCCTACTTTTTGGTCATGCATGACCATTGTGACGTCGCCAAACTGAAGTTTCGCAAAGATATGTCTATTTGCATTGTGCCGGTTCAATCTGCCATTGATAGAAATCATCCTGTTGTATGTATATTATCTGGCCATAGTGCCGTCAACAAAGTGCAGTTTGACAAAAACTATGAGTTTGATAAAATATTTTAAATTGACCGGAGAAACATCTTGAAGATCATAGACCTGCATTTCCATTCTGTCGGTTCATTGTACCGGTGACAGAAACCCTGCTTCTGTCTGTTCGTGTATCGTCATCAAGCTGAAGTTCCAGAAAATGTGTGCCTTTGTTTTTTCCATCGTGCTGGTTCAATCTGTCGGTGACAGAAATCCTCCTGCGGTATGTACATGGTCATATATGGTCATAGTACCGTAATCAAACTGAAGTTGTTGAGTACGTACAAGTTGGATATAATATTCCAAGTTCTCCTAACCAAAGCCTAATACTTTGAAGACCTATGAAGCACCTCCAATCACCACCCATCCACCCTTTATTTAACTTTTCAAATGGCGTAAACGCCATATATGGTAAGGATTTTTATCTGGTGCTTTCTTTCGTGAAGTTCGTACCCATTTTGAGGCGCTCCTCGAAATCGATCAAGTGATGGGTGGGTGCATGTGAAATTAGGATTTGCCTTGAAAATATTAAAGGCGAACCACTGATTTTACCTCTAAAATATAGAAAACTCACATTTATTGGGTGTCTATGTGAGGTAATATCGGTCCCCAGCGGATCGGGCCCCAGCCGATCGTGGCCAGCCGCGAGGTGCAGGGTGGGATAGCAGCTGCATGTTAAACTTTCTCCGGAAAAATAAAAAGCATAAAAAAACGGAATTTACACCCCGATGGTCGGCATAGGCGAGCCGCTGGTTGGCATAGGCGAGCCGCTATACATATATACATAAACATATCCCTTAGAATGATCATGGGGTCCTCGCGGGGTAGACTCTACGCAGTCTTTCGAAAGAGAGACGGTTAACTAAGCACACTATTGTTTGTTCACACACACACACCCCTATGCCACACGGGTGTAATCCGTGCTAAGCACCATTCTGATTGGTCAGAGAGAACAACAACAACAACAAGAATGACAATCCAATCATTTTATTCCTAACCCCCATACACTAACCCATAGGAGCGACTAGTGAATCTTGAAGATGCATGCAGACACAAACTCCTGAATTCCGGTATGCCATGGTAGAGTTACCTCCCCTTCATGGGTACAAAATGTTTGTGTGAGTGAGTGCGGCGTGCCCAGTGCCCGTCTTAACGCAGTGACGCCCGAACGCTGGTGACCTTCTGCACACACACGCGCACACACACAGAAACATACTATTTCTATCGGTGTATCCCTATTCTGATAGGTTAGAAAGAACAACAACAAGGATGACAGGTCAGTCGTTATATTATCCTCTTCATCACAGCACACCCAAGCTCGGGGAGTCACTATGGGTGTATTTATAATTGAAGTATGCTCTTGTCCAATCGTTTTCATTTTCAATCTTCGGTCATGGTCGTTCTTGCCGGTTAGGTGTATTCTCGGCTGCTCTTGCTCAATCAAAAGCCGCTCGTGCCAATCGTCAATTCCTCTTGTCCGTTTGTTCTAGGCGTCGTCGGGCAGTCCAGAATACCGTTGAGTCAACATGTCCTGGGACAGCTGTTTGCGGATTTTCCAGGGCCTTGGTGGGTGGTAACCCCATATCCTCCTGCAAATGATGCTTGGTCTTCACGATGGACCTATGCGTGACATCACGCTCTCCGTATCAGTGGATAGACTCTCAACAGTCTCAACGGGCGTTAACGGCATGGGTTGATGGGCGTCACCGAGCGTTGTCGGGCGCCAACGCCATATCGGTCAGCTGCATAAATTAGGTCCCCTACTTTAGTCAACGTGGATGCCGTTGTGCTCATGGTGAAATGAGGAGAATGGTCTCGTATGGGATATTTATAGTTCAACTGTGGACGTTTTTGATCTTAATGCTGCGTTCAAACAAGTATCTCTTTTGAGCCATCGCTCTGACATACGCCACTGTCCAGCTCATGCCTGGTGTTTTCAACATTAACGCTGTTCTTTCGGTTTCCATATGAATCCTTGTCCAGCAATTTATATGGGTCACGAGGTCGACGAATAGGTAGCCGTATGGACGACTTTTCGCGACTTGAAACGTCTGCGTGAAATGGTCATGTTTTGAGGATAAATTCCACTACCAAACACACGGATTTGCGCTCTGTCGATGGGATTGGAGAGCAGCACGAAGAACTGGCAGTTGAAGGCAATATCTTTGAACACCTTCCCTTGAGGAAAGAGATTCTGGGTCAAATAGATAACGGACAGATTCCGATAATGGGATCCTTTGGTAAACAAATCGGCGATGTGTGAATCGTCCTTGGCTGCGCCCATCAGATCACCTAGGACTACCACTTTTGTCTGCTCAGGTCTGAAGAAATACGCTTGATCGATATCGTTAGGAATCTCTGGGACGAAGCTCACATTCTGTAAACTTGTAGTTTCGTAGGCGGTGCCTCAGTTAGTCGAAGCTTTCTCAGGAGCTGAGGCCTATTCTTACCATGACCTGCGGTGTGCACAACGACATCCCAGGTCATTCCCCGGAAGCCCCACGTTACCCGATCAGAGGATGGTTATAGACTGAGGCTAATGGTTTATAAACGACCGTATATGACCATTCACTCACCAGTGTTAGATTGTCAGATTTGTAGTTGTTATTGTCTCTAGCCAATCAGAATAGTGCTTAGGACGCCGTGGGCAATACGGTGTGTGTGTGTGTGTGTGTGTGAACAAACAACAGTGTACTTACTTAGCCGTCTCTCTTTCGGAAGAGCTCCCCGCGTAGTGTCTACCCCACGAGAGGAGCCCCATGATCATCCTAAGGGATATATGTATGTATATATGTATAGCGCCTCGCCTATGCCCAACATAGGGATATAAAGTCCGTTTTTCCGCTTTTTATTTTTCCGAAGAAAGTTTTACAAAACACCCTGCACCTCGTGGAAGGCCACGATCCGCTGGGGACCGGTATTTCCCCACCTAGACATCCATTTAATGTGAGTTTTCTTTTTTTTATTTAAGAGTAAAGTTCATATTTCGGCTTTTATATTTTCACGGTAAATCCAGTTTTACACGCACCCACCCATTACTTGATCGACCTCGAGGAGCGCTTTAAGATGAGACCCTCCCTGACACCGTAGGCCCACTATTGATCTACCTCGACCCCAAAACGTCCATTCCAATACCCCTCTACTAGTCCCTGATTGCACGGAAGTGACGTCATCCGTGACATTATCCACCCCCAATTTTTGGTCCTCATTTGCTCCGCATTTCCCTATACCTATAACATAACCGGAATTTTTTATCCTCATTTGCTCCATTTTCCGCCACATTTCCCTATACCTTTAACATTACACCCACATTTCTGGTCCTCATTTGCTCATTTTTCCATAAGCTACAACATGGCCCTCCGCAATTTATGCGACCAGATCGGTCCTTTCTATACTACCCCCGGTATATGAAATTAAGAAAGCCACGCTAAAATATAGTTAGGCCCTATGCAAAAGCCAACAGCAGACGACAATCCAATTTCAAACGTCGATCGACGCTGTTTTCCGTCACTTACCGTAACTAGGCCTATTTCCAAACCCGCAGGAACAAAAAGGGGAGAGGATCGGCGCATTGTAAATTTTAATTTATATACCAGTAGGCCTACCGACGTTTGGTTTATTTGCGGTATGATTGTAAACTCCTCGAACATCTTTTTGTAATACTCAGTCTCTGTACATGATCATAATACCGTTGGACAACACATTCTATCCCCCCCCCCCCACACTAGCCTATTACATAAGCTAACTTCGAGGAAATTGTCTCTGTTAACGGTATCAAGAACTAATTTCTAAAATTTCCCCTTTTTACATGTTCCTGACCCGTGTGTTTGAAATTGCATTTCATGTGTTATGTACACCGTCACCTTGCCCCGTGAGGGCTATTGTTTACGCGGTATATTCTTATTGAAATTGCGAGAAAACTTCAACGGTGCAGAAGTCAAGGAAAAAAGTAAAACTGCCAACTCTTTCACTCAGATCATTCGGTTTAACTAAATTTTTTCTCAAAGAACATGCATTATATATGAAAATGTGGGTGCCGTATCTATATTATATAGCTATACGGTATTGAAATAAAGTTGAATAGCCTGTTATATGTGCGCACCGTATAGGCTTCGAATCATGTAGATTCTAGTCCTTAAAATAGGCATACCGGTACTTCCTGAAATTACATATATTATTATTATATTTATCGATAATATAAAAAATAAATGATTTTAAATTTTTATTTCAGTTGTCATACTACCGGTGGTGTTAATTATGTGACGTCAAATGTGCATTCGGAGTAAAAACTGTCACCTAATTCCTTGAGGGGGTAGCTGAGCTCAAAAAGGAAATATATTCAATACCCCATATTTTTAATATTTCATTGATTGGCTGCAACGGGTTATTTTTGTTACCGGTATCGGTCCGCCAGTATCTGTATTGTCAAAACAATTTGACCCTCCATGATACCTCTTATATTCTAAAGATAGCCGACTTTACACTCGTCTAGTTAAGCCTCGGTCACATGACTGGTTTATTAACCAAATTGTCGAAATTATGGGTTGTACTAGTCAATCAATGACGTCATACTGCGCATGACCAATTAAGGCCCTAAACCACTTTTCTGGGGGCAGGGAGAGTGATAAGAGTGGCGTACCCCCGGTCTTATCGATCAAATAGATTTTGTTGTAGAGTATCACCTGGACGTGAATTTTAGTTTCTTGGAAAAGAAAGGACATTAAATTGTCAGAAAGACATGCCATCGGGAGGAAGGAAGGACGAAGAAAACGGTTCTGAACCGGTCGATATGGAGGAAGCAGCAGGCGACTCGGCAGCCGAAGGTATTGTCTACCTCGTTACTAATTAACGACATTGCTCGTAAAAAATAACCTATTAACATATCGAATCCTGTGTTCAAAACTATAACTGGCATGTACATGGTTTCTTAGATTATATAGCTACTGGAATATCCCGTTGATGTCGGCTTGTTTGAAAAGTTTTCTTCCCTCGAGAGCAAATTCGGCGCTCAAAGGATTCCCCCCTCTGCCTACGTCTTTGTCATTTGCATATCGCTGGTAAATACACGGAATCACATGTTCAGAAGGGATTTTCCCGTCCCAGTAATACTATGTCGTCTGTAAAACGACTTGTAGAAGTCCTAAGGGACAACCATTTTTTTTGGAGCGAGATTATTGCAATTATATTTTGGAAAATGCAAATGAAAATTTGGTTGGATAAATATCGGGATAAATATCTGCGGCAGCGTGTGCTGGCAAGTGCGCATGTCCGGATATCGTGACCCGAGGTCAGACACGAAACCAGGAAGTGAAAAACACGTGTTTCTCAGCTTCTCCCCGAAACTGTTTAGCATTGCTTGCAAACTACACTGTCCAATAACTCTTTTCTATCTGTTTCACATGAGTTGATTACTAAAATTGCTTGTACTGAGCTTGCGTTGTCCTTTTCCCAGGATTATTGTATCTCGCGTGTATTTAGATTGACACATGACATGGGTGAATTGTCATGACCATACTCCATAGTCATCTGCAAAAAAATCGCCAAAAGAGTGACAACGAATCCTATACACTTGCCCTCCGAAACCATCCCACCCCATCTTTTCCCCACGAAAAATACACCCCCCCCAAATTGAGTCCTTTTTCCCGCCCAGTTTTGCCCCCTAAAAAATATGACATCTGAAGGTAAAGGTCTCTGTATTTAGGAGTGGAAAAATTTGATTAATCAGATTTTCGAGTATAAAACCTGTATTTATAGAAATTGACCAAGAATTTCACAGACTATGATGATTCAATGTAAGCAGTCTCAAAGAATAATTTGAAAATATTAATATGGTACAGTAAGTAAATCATTTCGATATGCAGACCGAACAATATATTTAATAATCTTATTTTATGTCTGGAATATTGGGTTCCCATTACTATTTGTCGACATGCGAGTGACACACATGGCATGCAGATAAGTAGAAAGCCAAGTTTCATGCCTTCATTCTTTTGCACGGCCACGGAGTTACACCACCTCATCTCAGTAAAATTATTTTATTTCTACAACACCGAATAACATTTATTAATTAAATTTCTTTAATGATTAGCCCAATTTTGACATGATCCATTTCATTCTTCACCTCCTAAATTTTTAACAAAGTTCTGTGCTTTCCTTTATTTGATTCAACGATGTCAGTTTTGAAATACAAAGAATTCTAGCCAAAGGCTAATATCACCGACAATTAAGACAACTACATGTAAAAGTGACCCCGTTTTCCGTTTGAATGAGGTGGATGTTAAAAGTGCTATAACAGTTGAAGAAAATAACAGATCTTGTTAAAATTGGACTGACAATGAAGGGAAATTATTCTTTAATAAATAAATTTAGTTAAGTGTTGTAGAACAGCCAAATATTTTTGTAAATTTATTTGCTGTGATGAGGATGCGCAACCCTGTGGTCATGCACAATCAGCGCTTTTTGGGGTAGAGAACTCTCTGACCCCAGCCAATGAAGCTGCATGGCTCATGTTGGCAAAGTGGATCTGAACTGAAAAGCAAAGGGAGTAGGCCCTATATTGGACACATGGCCGAGTGACCGGAAAGAATGAAGACAGGAAAGCTTGACTGGATATTAGAGCTAGGGTTAATTGTTGGCTCTGCCAGCAAGGCCATCTTATTCCACTGAGCTGCCGAATGCTAGGCAAAAATGATAACTTCATATTTGGTTTCATTAACCTCCTAAACTCTTGATGTCACACCCTCTGACTGCACTGGAAAGAATGAACAGGGTTAGATGTTCAACAATTTTACAAGAGCCTACAGTACGACGTCTTGTTTGGATTGTGAAGTCGTGAGCCCATTCCACTCCATTTAGTAATGGGCAATGCTGATTGGCCAACAACCATGCGCAGAGAATCTGTGTGCTGTGTGCTAAACTCAAATGCAATCACAGGGTGTATCTGACAGTAGAAGGTATACAGTCTGATGCCATGAGACTGCTGTGAAACTGGAATCTGTTTAATTAGGTTTTATTTTGGCATTTTCACAGCAAAATTTGGTTTTGTACCTGCCAAACTGCCGGTTTCTGGCAGCTCAGTGTGATTGAATTAAATAAAATTTCCCACCATTTCATTTTTTAAGAAATATGCAGTATCCGGTTGGTTCCTTGGACTACTAAATTTGTATTTAAGGGGATATTTGTCCTTCACATGAATTTTCAGAGGATGGGCATAATGTGCGATCTCCAGTACCACCTCCTCAGTCGCCTCTCCCTGGTAATTATGAACAGGGAGATGGTGAAAGCCCGGTAGTTCGTAAGTACTCAGGTTTTACGATCTCTGGAATTTTGGATTGCTTGTGTTCCTCTGTTTGTCCCTGTGTGGTACTTTTACCAATGTTTCAAGAGCTCGATGTCTTACAGTAATCGGTACTTTGTCTCAAGTCTCTGGTCCCACTGAAAAACCAGTACATATGTAAAGCTTGTACCAAATTTCTGTCTCACAGTCTGCAAGTTGGTTCATTGATAAATGGCTTTATACACAACCGTGTATATATGCACTAGAAGTAAACTATTTACTAAATCTGTTTAATTGGGATTTCATTCGTTATGATAAGACTTCTCCGAGAATAAGAGAGATATTCAGGTAGTAATCTGATTTCAGCGAAGAAAAATCCAAGTTCCAAGGAAATAAAATCATCATCTGAGCTTTTGGTCTTAAAGTTGCAAAAAATTGGAGTACATACAATATTTTGAGTCAAATTTGTTTGTTTTTCAATAATTTCCTTTCGGTGCAACAATGCCTGTAAAACTGATAATCTAAATTATTTGATTGGATGGCGGACATGCTAATGCACATGCTTGATCTATCATCAAAACTGGCATGACTGTAAACTCATTATTATTATGTACTTGTCTCTGGTTTACCTGCAGTTCTGTCAGACCTCCATGTTTTATATCATATACTCACCCTAGCCATCATTTGTTTGAAATGGATGTCTTAAATTCATCATAAGATTATTGCTCTGTCTTAATCTCATTAAGTTTTCTGGTATAGAGCTATCTTCATGTCAATCAAGTTCATAGTGACACTTGATATACGGTACTACATATAATATCAATTTATACTCATTATTAGGATCATTGCCAATGGTCTTTGCAGGATCTTATGGGCTTGTATCATGTGGGCCTTCATAAACAGTGCTTGCTTGCTCCTTGCATGTCTACATTGTGTTTTGTTGATGTTGTGCACGTTATAATGTTGAGAGTAAGGTCATGGTGCACCGTTAGTCCATGTGTGTGCAATGTGGTTTGCGTAATTGTACAACATGAGAATTTGTTAGTCTTTGGTCGTCATTTGTTGTCAATTTCAGTTGTAAATTTGAGACAAGATGGTTGATTACATTGCAGCAGGTCTAGCAGGCCAAAATAAAAAGTAGGAGTTTAGTTCTTATAGAATACTGTACGATTATTGTGAAATATTATGCTCAAGGTCGCAGACGCGAGGGGCAGCCGCACTGTGACTGAGGGCATAATATTTCACAATAATCATGCACTATTCTATTTATTATAGACTTATAGTATTTTCTGGCGATAAAATGCATAGACAGGGCCTGATCTAGACTTTTAGTTTGGGCACCCTTACCTGGCGCAGAGTGTGATAAGTTATAGTGAAATAGGCCGCGATGTGGGACTGTCGAAGCCCATGGAAGCTGTGGGAGTATTGAATGGTCTAAATACAGCCTGATAACTTCATATTTGGCAATAGTAATTGCATTAATATAGGTTTCAGCCTGTTCAGAGGGAATTTCCTAACAAAAATATATTTTTTTTTTTTTCTTTTTTTTTTTTTCTTTTTTTTTTTTTTTTTCTCATTTGGGCGCCCAAACTCATGGCGCCCAAACCCGTTATAACGGGTTCAAAAACGGCCTGGATCAGGCCCTGACAGAGCAATCACAATCGGATCGAGTCAGTTTTATTATTTTGAAATGAAAGAATACACCATAAAACAAACGACTGCGGCTAGTGCCAAAATTCACGTCGATTCCCCTCTGGACGCGGATGAATATATGGACTCGTGCATATTCATTAATAAATATATAAATGAAATGGCGCAGTGAATTATGGGCTTACTACGTAAGCTTATTTTATAGTAAACGGTTTGTGGCACGCCGTGTGCTCACCCCTGTTGTTCGGTAATGAAACATCGTACATCTTCAGTTATTGGTTTTGGTTTCAAGTCCATTGGTTCGACAAATAGTTGTGTGAAAGTTGCTAGTCAATTGTGTTAAACTCTGAATCCTGATCAGCCATGGTTGTTGACACAGATTGAAAAGTAGTTCCGATCGGAAGGTTGCGGTCGACACAGCAATCTCACGTTCAGCTATTTCCGTATTGGCGGAACGAGCCTGTCACTTAGAACGCACAAATCCCCACCGGTGGAGAGCATATGACGATCACGCAGTGAGCCGGCTATGAAAAAGTGCCTTTGATAATCAAGGGATCCGGTCGCATTTTATTGTGAAATTCAGTTAATTTTAACCATAAGAACATTTATAATTCATTCAAATTATACAAAATTATTTCTATGCTTAGTTGAATAATAGCAATCTATGCCCAGAACTCAGCAACTGGGTTAATTTCCGCCAATACGGAAATAGACGAATGCGAGATTGGTTCCGCCGAAAATTAATTGTGCGCATTATAAGATGAGATTCTTTATTGTACGGAGCATCCCATTTGGGACAGAGTACAAAACACATAAAAAGTAGAACAAATAAGAAAGTAAACAAACAGGTGCGACGTTTCCATTTTCGCTTCCAGAAATCCACTATAGGCCAGAGGTAAGTTTTCGCAGCTAAAGTGAGTTCTGGGGCTAGATTGTCGACACAGTTGAACGTTGCCGGGCAACCTTCGGGACCTCCCACAGTGACATTGGGCGGGCTTGATATAAATGTACTGCATGCATGAGATGGAAATATATCAAGCCCACTGATTTCCTGTCTTGTTCATATTAAAAATACTACAGGTATATAGTAAATGCAAAATACTAAATGTTAACTATGTTACATTGATCAAACTAGGTGACTCGCAATGTACAAATAGTGTACTAGTGTAAGCCTCCAATCTTGCTACTACTATGAACCTTATGCAGGAGCACATTTCCACTCCAACCTTGCTTCCTGATGAACTATCAAACTATCCCACATTCTGCATGTATTTTTAAAACTTTTTTTGTAAAGATTCAGTGTATAGTTATCAGGTACATGTATCTAAAAGCCTTTAAGACAGAGAAAGAAATAAGCTGAGAAGTGTTGTTAACAAATGAATGAATTATGCAGAAACCTTATTACAATCTCTAGGATTTAAATTCAATTTTGAAGGATGTGGTGGAATGAAACTACAGTGATGTCACAACAGTTCAGCAGTCATGGCTGTATCACCACTAGTATACATGTGTGACCTCGATAGGACATTTTTTAGTATTTTAAAGATTGTCAATGTGCAGTAATACCCTTGTAAAAATAACTACATGTATGTTGGTATATTATGGTGATTGAGCATTAATTTTGAGTTGTGATTATTTTTGGATGAGCGAAACTTATTCAAACATTAAAATCTTGTTATGATCTGTAGAAGAAGATTTGGAGGTTGTTACAGAGAAGCGAGGGAAGAAAAGAAAGATAAAAGATGGCAGCGAAAAGAAGAAGAAATCCAAGAAGAAGAAGAAGAGTAAATCTGATGCCCACGCTGCTGCAGAATTGGATTACGAGGTATGTAAACTTGCAGACCAATCAAAGTTCATGGTTAATATGCTAACTTGAAACATGCAATATATAAGTCAAGGTTTGAAAACTTAGAGGAAAATCAATTTGGTTGAGGAATTCATTAAAAAGGAGATTGTTATTCTTGTCAGGCTAGTCAATTGTACAAGGAGATTGTTATTCTTGTCAGGCTAGTCAATTGTACAAGGAGATTGTTATTCTTGTCAGGCTAGTCAATTATACAAGGAGATTGTTATTCTTGTCAGGCTAGTCAATTGTACAAGGAGATTGTTATTCTTGTCAGGCTAGTCAATTGTACAAGGAGATTGTTATTCTTGTCCGGCTAGTCAATTGTACAAGGAGATTGTTATTCTTGTCAGGCTAGTCAATTATACAAGGAGATTGTTATTCTTGTCAGGCTAGTCAATTATACAAGGAGATTGTTATTCTTGTCAGGCTAGTCAATTGTACAAGGAGATTGTTATTCTTGTCAGGCTAGTCAATTGTACAAGGAGATTGTTATTCTTGTCCGGCTAGTCAATTGTACAAGGAGATTGTTATTCTTGTCAGGCTAGTCAATTGTACAAGGAGATTGTTATTCTTGTCAGGCTAGTCAATTATACAAGGAGATTGTTATTCTTGTCAGGCTAGTCAATTGTACAAGGAGATTGTTATTCTTGTCAGGCTAGTCAATTGTACAAGGAGATTGTTATTCTTGTCAGGCTAGTCAATTGTACAAGGAGATTGTTATTCTTGTCAGGCTAGTCAATTGTACTTGCCCTAATAATTCAATCACAGGAAGTGAAATTTACCACCAAAAAATCCTGGGTTTATCAAATTTATTAGAGCACGAAGTTGACAAAATGGTCCAGAATAATGCAAAGAATGCATTATTTCCTAGTTATTTTAATGATCTTAGAAGGTGATCAAACTTATTAAAACAACTGATTGAATTTTGTCCACTAATTGGGGGGTGATTGAATTCTAATAGGCTGATTGAAATATTACAACCATATTCCCCTTTCCTCATAAAAAAAGACAACAATGAGCATCAGGGTTTTGTGTTGAATTATCACATGTTCGAGAATTTTGGACAAAATACATAGATAATGTTTTCAGAGGTCAATGCAGTATTAATAGCCTTAGCATTGTATACTTTCTGTTTGATTCAACGTTAAACCTTAATTCTCTCTCTCTCTCTCTTTGATTCATGGGTGGCCTTAAAAATGGTACATGTATTAAAATTAGTGTCAAAATGCTGGACTAGTCAGATGATCCAATGTTACTACATGAGAGCCCCTCTCCTCGGTTGGTTGAAATAAGCACGCCCTCTAATGTCTGATTAATCAGTCTATCTGACACATTTTTTTTTTCAGCCTGAGCCATATGACCAGCCGGAAGAGGCAGCTCCTGCAGATGAAGCCGAACCGTTAGAGGCCAATAACACAACATCAGAATCTGTCGAAGCAGAGGCGTCATTCGAACAGGAGGTAGTCCCAGCGCCACCAAAGGAACCCAAGAAGAAAAAGACAAAGGCTGAAAGAATGAGGGTAATTATATACAAGCTTTGCCCTCGGAAGCTGCTCGTATGAACAACTCAGGGGAAATTTATAGCAATGTCTCAGTGCAAACCTTCCACATCTATCATGTCTGTGTGACCAAGATGACCCGTACTAAAAACATAGGAATTTCTGACTTATCACATATCCTTAATCTATTGTTCATCAATGGGGGGATTTATACAGAGATGAGATCAATTAGAGTTTATTAGTGGTTTCCTGTACAGTTGTTTAAACTAAAGAAAAAAACAAACTTTTTTGCTATGCCGGTTTCAGGAGCAGCAGAGGACATCAGAAGAAGTTTGTCGTGAGCTCGATATCAACGATGTCGACCTAATTTATGACGAAGAAGACTATGTTACTTTGACTAATTATAAGACATTCTGTCAACACATCCGACCTTTAGTGGTCACTGAAAATCCCAACGTTCCCATGTCAAAAATTGTCATGTTAATGGGAGCCAAATGGAGGGAGTTCTCCGTGGACCTTCCTAAACCAGGCCAGACAAGGACGGAAGTGGTAGAAACCCCTAAAGCCTCCCCACCGCCGGCACCACCGGCACCACCGGCAGAAGAGCCAGGTACGCAAGCACTAAATAATTGTCTGTTGCAGAGTATGACTGTCTGTATTGTTATATCCATGGCATGTTCCCCAAGTGGGGACCATTATCCCAGTTGTTTTCAGATCAACATGACAAAAGGCTAACTCCCTTGTTTGCGCCCTGTGGGGCTTCAGGGCATTGACCCGGGATGTTGTCGTGCACACCGCAGGTCATGGTAAGAATAAGCCTCAGCTCCTCAGAGAGCTTGTCGTAAGAAGCGACTAACTGAGGCACCTGTGGGGTTCCCGGATGTGAAAAGGAATAGGACCCAATCTGTGTGGTTTCCCGGTGTGAAAAGGAATAGAACCCAACGTCGTGATATGACTGAAATATAGTTGAAAGCGATGTTAAGGATGTCCGCTGGTGGTTTTTGACTTTGGCAGCGATTTTGCCTGTTTTTCTATTGGGTTATCTCCCTTCCCTAGGTGAAGAGATGGGGATTTCCTTTAAAAGCCTTCTAGCCGAGAATTTTGCACACCAGCATCCATCCAATTTGCTAAATTTTGATAGACATTGTGATTATCTGCAAACAGTTAGAATATAAGAAAAAGTTAAATACTATTTATATGAATTTTTCATGAATATGCTTCAAAACTAGGGCTATTCCCTATGCTTTCTGGGTTATCAAATTGAGCATGGGTCAGTCCACTTAACGTTGCCTACAGCTAAAAAATGCGCACCAACCTATATATTTTTCTTTGTTTTCCCTCATATTACACAATTATGAATGCAAGAACACACATTATTCAAAAAGTTAGTTACTTTGATTTACCACCAGCGGACATCCTTAAATCATATTCACTCACTTACTCTCTGGTTTGCTGATGAGGGACCAGCTTATCAATACTGTTTGTGTAGGTTTCCTCTCATCGTTGAGACAATATTTTCATCTTTGCTTTGTTAACTTGTTTACGTAAAATTCAACATACAAGTATGTGCCCAGACCAAACTTTATTATATATGTATTTGTAGGACTTGTCACTGATGTGAATACAATTCCCACCCTGAATACATGTGAGCATTCTGCTTGGAGAATGGAATAACATAAAATGTTATCATTCTGAGGGAGTATGGAATGACCGTCATGCGTTTGTCTTTTACAGTGGAAGAGGAGGAAGAAGAGCCTATTCCAGAGGATGAAGAATCGGACCGGGCCACCTCTTCATCCGGCAAAAAGAAATCCAAGGGGAAGAAATCTGTGGCTCCCCTCAAAATCAAAATCACAAAGAAGAAGAAGAAAAAGAAGACAAGTTCTGTATGTACATGTATATAAATTGTAGTTCAATAGCAATCTTAAAAAAATACTATCAATGCTCCCCAATCGTACATGTCGCTATAGGGGATCTTACGTATTTCAATTGAATTTGGTGTTCTGGGCGCCCACATCATGAATATTTAATAGCATTATGACATCATGGTCACATCTGGACTAATGCACTTGCAGTCGGGGAGGGTAGATAGGGTCACCGTGTTCGTTTACCCAAATGTTTGCACCAACTACCAGTCCACAGGCCTTGACATTTGACGCGAACGATCGTTTCGTTCGCGTGACGGTTACGCGAAAAAAAAATCACGAGAACGAAAAATGGGTTACGTGTGAAGCTAGTATAAAAAAAAATTACACACGAATAATTGCCAAATGGTCATAGAACGTTCCTGGTTTTTACAGTCTTAAGGCATGGGATATATTTATGTACTTGTCTTCTTCTCCATTTAGTCATCGTCGTCTTTTAGTATCAAAAATTGTTTACTGGTTGGCGATCAACGTCGAGATTGTATTATACGGCCGCCATCTTGTAGGCGTGAGGTGAGTTGACAGGTGGAGTTCAACTATGTATGTCGAGAGCGGTGTGTGCGTAACCAGGGATGAAAAGTACTTGGAATGTTTCCGTGAGCTAAATATGTATTTTAATACATGGCATATTGTTTTGTTATATGCAATGGACATTCGTTGCGCACTATTTATGATAAGAGATGTTCGTATATTCGTTATAGCTGTGATCGTCTTAGCAAATATAATTGAAAACGCATGTTCAGGGCCCTCCGCCCTGAACTCCTCGTAGAGGCTGTTCTTGTGCTGACAACAATGATGGCTGACAACATTGATGGCAGATTTTTAGTTCCAGTCTATGCGCAGGCTAAAGCAGGATGCGTGGATATGTGTACCGTTTGAAAAATGGCTTCGTCAACGGGCACTGTCCACATGAAAACGTTTAATAGATGGCAATTCAACAACGATGGTTCACAAGAGCACAAGATCTTACTTAAATCATTTGCTCAAAATGTGTAATCTAACTTGATATTCAATATTCTTGGCGTAACCCACCAGTCGCGTAACCGAACTAAAGGTTACGCAAGTCGATTGCCCGTAACCTCTTTTTGGGTTACGTGAATGTTTCAAATGTCAAGGCCTGAGTCCATATATCTATCCCGTATTATGGTGCCACAATGTCGGGACCGCCTCAACGTGAAAAACTATGCGCGGCGTCTAAGTCGACAGCCAACCAAAAATTCTCTATCATTAATGTTCCCTTCAAAGCACTATGAAACTCAGGATTGGTTGACACTCGAGTTACTGCAAGCCTGTTGGATCCTTCAAGCGACATATCCAAGTGACGGAGCAGATAGGATTTAATTTTAATTAGATTGTAGGAGAGAGAGAGAATAGATTCAACATCACATTCACCAGTATCTGTAGTACAAGTCCCCGAAAGAAATCACTGGTTGAATAACACACAGTTCAAAACATTTTGCTGAATAGACCACTGAAATGAAATAATGGTGAACCTGGTTTATATTTTCTGCCTCAGGATGAAGATGATGCAACGTACAACACGAGTGATGAGGAATTTGAGCGACAGTTGGAGGAAGCAGCCGACTTTAATGAGACAACAAAAGTTGAGCAGCCGGTGAAGAAGCCAAAGACGAAAAGAGGCAGTGGTAAAACAAAGCGTAAGAAGACAAAGACAACCAATAGATATCCAGACGATCCTGATGCAGAAGGATATGAGGTATGGGAATGTATTTGTGACACCACTGAAGGGTCAAAACATCTGTGTTCATGAAAATCTGCTCTTAATTCTGCACAATTCATATATTTTACATGAGTGATGGAAGTTACAACTGTTGCTATATGCTGGTGGCCTCCAGTCTGCTGACAATTTGAGTATTTTTCTCAAAGAATTGATTGGACGATGCGAAGGATAAGCAAAAACATTATTCTGGATCTTTGACAAAATGTATATGTTTATTGGGGTCAGTAGTCAGAAATGTATGACCTGTTACACATAACTAGGCCTGAACTTGACATATAGATGTTTATATTGCAGACGGATCACCAAGATTATTGCGAGGTGTGTCAACAGGGAGGGGAGATAATCCTGTGTGATACCTGTCCCAGGGCATACCATTTGGTGTGTTTTGACCCAGAGTTAGAGGAAGCCCCTGAGGGCAAATGGAGCTGTCCACATTGTGTAAGTACATGTACAACCATTTTTATCACTCCTATTTCTGACACATATACTAATGCATATTTTCTGTGGGTCATGCGATCTGGAAAGTAAAATAAAATTTTCATGAAACTATATCACAGAAGTAATTTAGTCAATTCTGAGTTCTCTTGTTTGCAAAAAAAAATCAATTTATTTCTAGATTTTTAGTCACCACTGCATAAATTTTTAGCACCACATCAACCCTTTATATTACTGAGAGAGATTTTTTTTCCAGTCTTTACACTGTTGCCTCTCAAAGTTTGCTCAGTTAATGTGCTTGAAGATTGGGCCCAAGAGTTGTTTGGCATCTTGTTCTTATTTGTAGTACATAGTATTGTTGATGGTTGACTGTTCAAGCAACTCAATGAACATTGATCGTAAAATTGATCGTTTCATGTGAATTGAATAGTATCAACTGCATCTGTTTGCAAGAAACAGTGAATATATAAATAAGTGTATTTTTCGCTCGTGATCTTTTGTCAAAAAAGACTCCACGAAGCTGGGGATTCATTTTAATCAGCCTAAAATAAAGACCTCCCTTTAAACATTGCTATTATTATATTTGTATTATCAGGAAGAGGGAGGAATCCATGAGCAGGAAGAAGATGAACATATGGAGTTCTGCCGCGTGTGTAAAGATGGCGGTGAATTGTTATGTTGTGATAACTGTCCATCAGCCTATCACACCCATTGTCTCAATCCACCCCTCACAATCATCCCTAACGGGGACTGGCACTGTCCACGCTGTTCGGTAAGTGCCCAATCAAATCTAGTATTGCATTGTTACCATGTTGTGTTATACTTGTCCTGCAATGCCCGATTTTCATGTCAATCTGCCGAGTTAAAATTTCATTTCCGGACAATAACTTCTGAAAAACTGAATCGGTTGTTTCCAAATTTGGTATGTGGATATCTTAATTGCCTCAAGATCTTGCTTGGGATTGTTTTTCATGCCAATTCACCTGTAAGTGGTGCCACATGGGGGCGAAGTTGAAATTTTCTTGCAGGACAAACAGTGTATGTGTGTAACTTGCCACAGGATCTTGTTGGAGATTGCTTTCCATTGCTTTTCTTTTTGTGTATCTGTACCTTCACACCACATCATTGTTGACAGGGATGGTGCATTTGAATATTTCTGCTTCAAGATTAGATCTCAATATTTACAGGCAGAGCCGCTGAAAGGAAAAGTGTCCAAGATTTTGACATGGCGCTGGAAGGAACCTCCAAAACAGGAGGATGAACTTGACCATACACACAGTCCCACTAAAAAGACGGTTAGTTTAAATATATTGTAAAACTGAGTGTTTTAGCTGAATTAGATCATTATACTGTATCTGGGAATCCAGATTACCTTTCAGTAGTTAATATTCATCCCATTAGAAACTGTTTCTGTGAGATATTACAGGTATTTAGCAAATCAAGCCATTGTGTGTTCTTTTGGGAATTATAGAAAATATTCCAGTTGAGTCTTTCTGTATTTGTCTTTCAGTTTGACCATAAGCCCACACGTGAATTCTTCATCAAATGGCAGGATATGTCTTACTGGCACTGTAGCTGGATCTCTGAACTTCAGGTAAGTCACCTCACATGATACAGCCAGGTTCAGTAGGCTTAATATTTCTAATAATAATGAAGGCCTTAATACATATAATAGTGAAGGACATCCATTTTGCCCTAGTGTGCCTTATTTTCTTTACATTGGCCGTTAATGCAAGATAATCTGGGAAGGACAGTTGTCCAAAAATCATCCTAAAAATTGCTGCTTTTAGTATTTCTTTATTGGTGTATTTGAAAGAGCTGAAGATGTTTGAATAGAAGTGAATCTCAAAGAGTGATTTAATGCCTTTCATTTTCTTCTCAGTTGGATGTCTACCATCCTGCCATGTACAGACATTACATCCGTAAAAATGATATGGATGAGCCGCCCCCATTGGAAGATGGTAGTAGTTACGGAGGGAAAGACAGAAAAAAAGTGAAGAGGGCGAACAGAGAGGAGGATTCTCTTAACCTGGAGGAAAAGTTCTACAAATACGGAGTACGACCTGAATGGCTCTCCATCCATCGTATTATCAACCACAGGTGAGATAATGGTAGAACACATTATCAACCACAGGTGATTACGAGAACACATTATCAACCACAGGTGAGATAATGATGGAAAACATTACCTATAACAGGTGAGATAATGATAGAACACATTATCAACCACAGGTGATTACGAGAACACATTATCAACCACAGGTGAGATAATGATGGAAAACATTACCTATAACAGGTGAGATAATGATAGAACACATTATCAACCACAGGTGACTACGATAACTCATTAACAACCACAGGTGAGATAATGATAGAACACATTACCTTTAACAGGTGAGATAATGATAGAACACATTATCAACCACAGGCGACTATGAGAACACATTATCAACCACAGGTGAGGTAATGATAGTATCTATAACAGAGGAGATAATGATAGAACACATTATCAACCATAGGTGACTGCGAGAACACATTATCAACCACAGGTGACTATGAGAACACATTATCAACCACAGGTGAGATAATGATAGTATCTATAACAGATGAGATAATGATAGAACACATTATCAATCACAGGTGAGATAATGATAGTATCTATAACAGATGAGATAATGATAGAACACATTATCAACCACAGGTGATTACGAGAACACATTATCAACCACAGGTGAGATAATGATAGTATCTATAACAGAGGAGATAATGATAGAACACATTATCAACTACAGGTGATTACGTGAACACATTATCCACAGGAGATGAGAACACATTTTCAACCGCAGGTGAGATACAACAGAACAAATTCTAAGTCACGGAAGAGAACACATTATCAACAGTTTGGATGCTGACAACATAACTACATATCATTATGAGATATACATTATCAACCACAGGTGAGATAATACATTATCAAACAAGAGTAACACATTATTAACCACAGAGAAAAAACAGATAGAAGACATGATCAACCACAGCCAAGATAACCAGACGATACATCAATCTCAGAAGATAATATGATAGTATAGTTTTATTTCTAAATATTGCATAGATTCAACACATTCCTCAATGTTGGTAAACATAACTTGAATATTTGTCTTCCCCAGAAATACTCGAGCCGGTGTGACCTGGTACCTGGTAAAATGGCGTGACCTCCCGTATGACCAGGCAACATGGGAGAATGACGAGTCTGAATTAACAGAATTGAAAAAGGCCATAGATGATTATGAACTTTTGAGGTGAGTGTTCCCCTTTTGGTGTGCTTTCCATAGAGAACGGTCAAATGTTTTTTTCTAGTTGGTTGAGAGTTGGTTTTATTGGACTCGTTTGATTGGTCTGTTCATATTTGGTCCTGCTCAATAGCTGGTCATATAAAAATTGAGTTTGTACGAGATCTAAACTTAGATCACACATGTATGTCACATATATTGATTGGTTCAACATTTGAGTTCAAGAGTGAAATTATCCATTCTATATATATAATAATAATAATAAATTCTTTATTTCGAGAAGGTGACACAATCAGTTTACATAAACTGTTCTCCCTTGAGGCACTCGGGTAAAAAAAAAAAAAAAAAAAAAAAAAATTAAGCATGACCTACAGGAATTTTAGCGGAGCATATTTACAAATGTACATAGTTGTTTCTTGAAAGAGTTCACAGACTTGGCTTCCTTTATGGACTGGGGTAGGCTATTCCAAATTATTGGGCCAGAGTATCTCAAACTTCCCTTGAAGTATTCGGTTCTGCATTTAGGGATATATAATTTATTTGTGGTGGTTGATCTTAAAGTTCGCGTTGAGACTTGAGCAGTGTTCAGAAATAATTTAGAGATAGTAGAGCTTGGCATGCAATTGAGACTTATAGATCAAAAGAGCTTTCTGAGTAAATATTCTTTCGTAGATGGTCATCCAATTCAGTTGTTTGATGAGGGGGAGAGAAGGGGCGGTGGAGTCTGCATTCATTATAATTCTGGCAGCACGTTTTTGAAGCCGGTGAACTCTTTCAAGAGACATTTCAGGAGCATTCCCCCAGATAGTGATACAATAATCTATATGAGGCTGTACATATGATGAATAAAACATTTGTTTAGCTTTCCGAGATAAAATATGTCTATTTCTATACAGCAGGCCTATTAATGTAGAAATTTTCTTTGTGACAACATCCGCATGCAACTTCCATGTAAGAGCACTGTCTATGTGGACACCAAGCAACTTAACTTCATCAACATTCTTGATAGGTTGTTGGTCTAGAACTATGTTGAATGTCACAGAGTCCATGTGATTCAGTTTCTGAGAACTGGCAATAAGCATGGCCAATGTTTTCTCGGGTGTATAATCAGTCTATTATCTGCACACCACTTGCGAGTCCTTTCAAGGTTGTTGTTTAAAGCTATTTGTACTTCCTGGACAGTTTTACCTGACCTACTCAATGTGGTATCATCAGCAAACATTTCAATGGCTGTAGCCGAGTCTGCATTTTCTAATAGTAGATCATTCACATAAATAATAAACAAAAGTGGACCAAGTATAGACCCCTGTGGCACGCCTGCTGATATTTCATTTGGGTTTGATGTAGTGTTTCTAATTTCTACTGTTTGTTGCCGATTATGTAGGTAAGATTCCATCCAGTTATATGCAGATTAACTGAAGTGATAACATTTGAGTTTTTGGAGGAGAATTGTGTGATCTACAAGATCAAAGGCCTTCTTGAAATCTATATAAATGGCACCAACTACTTCCTGATCATCTATTGCCTTAAGCCACTGTTCTGTAAGTTTGGTGAGGGTTGTTTGAGTCGAGTGTTGGGGCCTGAAGCCAGACTGTCCTTCATGCAGTAAATTATATGATTGCAGGTACCCATACAGGTGATCATGGACATGTCTTTCTATGATCTTCGAAACAACTGGCAAAACAGAGATTGGCCTGTAGTTCTCGGGCATTGTTTTCTTACCAGCTTTGTAAATGGGAACAACTCTTGCCAATTTCCATTGTAATGGAAATGTATTAGTTGATATACTGAGATTGATTATTTTAGTGAGGGATTCTGTGATAATTGGAGCAGCTAGTTTCAAGAGTGTTGTACTTAACCATCTGTACCTGTGCTTTTGGAAGTATCCAGACCATTGAGGTAGTTATAGACTTTGGAGGTGGAAATAAATGGAATTGTGAATTCAGATTGAATGGGAACTTTTTCATTCACATACGATGTCAACTTTTCAAGATCAGGCTCAGGAGGCAGTTGGTTTTGTTGAAGGTAACTGGAGATATGTGTGAAGTAATCATTTAGATGGTTCACTATTACTGGTGTGTCTGATTTGACATTTAAATGGGCCGGTCCTGTAGTCTGTGTATTTGATTTTGGATTTATCTGTTGTAGGATCTTCCAAATATTTTTGGTTTCATCTTTTTGTAATTCATTTTCTATATATTGTTTTTTTACTCATTTTAATTAGGAAATTTACTTTGTTTCTCCAGAGAGACTGTTTTTTTCTGTCTTTTTGAGAGTGAAAATAATCTCTGTTTCTCATAGCTTCCCTAATTTCATCGGTCATCCATACCGGTGTGGAATTGTAGCGAACTCTGCGCTCCCTTATTCCTAGTTTCATAAGGCCATAAAAAGTTAATTAATTGTTTCTCAAGTGGCGCCGCATCCTCGATTTCTCTCCCGCTGGGCACTTTTTTTTCACTTTTTGGAAAAAAAAAAAAAAAAATCCGCCGCATCCCTGGCATACTGTCCGCTCCCATTCTTTTTATTGCATGTGTAAATGTGCTTGTAATCTGTGTTTATTCGTTGTAATGTCTATTCGTTTCCCAAAAATGGTGTTTTACTATGTTTGTGAAAAAGAAAAATGCTTTGATACGTACAGAGATGTCATCGCCATGATCGTATCGATCACAAAATAGTTTACAACCGGCAGTTGCGCGAACTCGTTCCAGTTTCAAACCAAACTGCGCATATACAAAAATCAGACCTGAATATAAGCGGAAGCGGATTGCCGTATGTTTTTATTATGTAAATTTCGCTTCTCCGTTATCGTAATTTTATAAATAGCGAATAGTATATTTATCATAACATTATTTATTAAAATCTTCGTCATAAATTGTGCACATTTCAACACGAAAGGCTGTAAATTAAAGAAATATTTTCATCCTAGTCTCCAGTTCCAGCGTCGGTTATGCTTTTCATTATGCTCTTTGCCTAGTTTAAACAATTCATCGGAAATGGGTCCAATGAAATGAAATTTGTGATTGTATTTTTACCGCATTTTTTATCCGTTTTCACAATGCTGGTTTCAGCATACATTGCTGAATGTCGAGAACGTGGGGCGGTTAACATGCTGAAGGACTGGACAATTATACAGGTTAGCCCAAGTGCCACCGTGATCGAGGTCCTGAACGAGGTGACCGGTATCACCCGATGCCCAGATTTCGACGACGCGATATCGTGTACAATTGGAAAATCTAAGCAGGACGGAGATTCCATCCCACTTCAGGCCACAATCGGAGAAGCAGTTGATTTGTTTGGCCATTTTCTTAGATATAAAATAGATCATATATGGTCTTCCCGGCTTGTAAAAAAAAAAGATAAAAAACCGCCCGCATCCTTCCTTGAAAAAAAAATAAAAAATAAAAAAAAACCCCGCCCGCCCGCTCCTGAAAAAAAAAACCCCACTTGAGAAACAATTAATTAACTTTTTATGGCCTAAGGATTTTACTCTGTATTACAGACAGTTGATGTATGGTCAGGCTGAGGGTTCCTCCAAGAAATCCTCGAAAAAATCCAAGAAAAAGAACAAAGAGAAGAAAGGCGATGATTCATTTGCTGCTAAAGGTCCACCACAAATACCAGTAACAGATGTAAGGATAGATATTTCATGTTGATTCTAAGAAAGGAAATGCCACTCCTGTTAATGAAAGCTAAACTGAGGTTGTGCTGAAGTAAGATTCAAATGGAGGGTAGAAAACCAGTACATGGGCCCTGTGGGACATCTGGGGTTGACCTGGGATGTCATTGTGCACACCCGAGGTCATGGTAAGAATATACTTCAGCTTGTCATAAGAGGCGACTAACTGGTGCACCCGTGAGGTTCCCGGGTGTGAAAAGGAATAGAACCCCACCCGTTGGGTTCCCGGGTATAAAAAGGAATAGGACCCTACCCGTGGGGTTCCCAGGTGTGAAGGAATAGGACCCAATGTCGTGATATGACTGAAATAGTGTTGAAAGTGAATCATATTCACTCACTCACTCACCCAGTGCATGGGGTGAATGCTAAAATCACCTTGTAGTGCCTGACCGGTGGGGTTTGTGTACTACTTTTTATGCCCATGTGCTGCAGGCATGATCCGGCAGTTCATTTACTTCACCTCTGACATTTCTTCGCCTCAGCCGTGTATTCATTTGTCAATCAAATTGCACTGTTCTCATTTATCATACAAGATATGAAATCTTGATCCGCACAACTCGCCAGCCATACACCGGGCACCCTTGTTAGCAAATTTCAACCAACATTCCATTTTAGTCCTTACAAAATTAGACCTGAACTTTCAGTACAAATTTGATAATAAATACCAACATTATTTATAAATGTTTAATTTTCCAATGTTTTTCAGTTGTGAATGAATGATCATTACACATGCTCTGGGGTTTTTTTGGCTCCGCATATGCATAGAAGTATTGTGTTTGGCCTCTCCGTCCATGTGCCCACATAGAAGTATTGTGTTTGGCCTCTCCGTCCATGTGCCCACATAGAAGTATTGTGATTGGCCTCTCCGTCCATGTGCCCATCACACTTACCATGTGTAATCAACAACTCCAATCAACAACTCTAATCAAACAGTTTTCATCAGAAACTTCTGAAAATTTGTATACTTTATTGAAGATTATTTATGATATGAAATACAATTTATTGTCAATGACATTTTGAACTTTTTGGGACTTTGCTGATTTTTTGCATCTATTCCAGTATATAGACCCTGTTCTTGTGTTGTCAACTACTCCCACAGTTTTAGCTGGATCATTCTGAGACTATGTAGGTATGTTTAATGAGGACGGGCATGTTTTATTTATGAGATGAAATGTTGATTTTTTTTAAAAAAAATTGTCTGTTGCCAGTTACGTAAGAAGTGGGAAGTACAGCCAGACTTTGTTGATGCCACTGGAGGTACGCTCCATCCGTACCAACTAGAGGGGGTGAACTGGTTAAGATACTCGTGGGCTAACGGGACAGACACTATCCTGGCTGATGAGATGGGACTGGGAAAAACCATCCAGACAATCATATTCCTGTCTTCACTCTATAGAGAGGTAAGAAATAAAACAGGCTGTTTACATTCTTTCCTGGAAGGAAGGAGGCATCACAACCATTCGCAGATTTGTTTCTGGAGGGGCAAGTCTTATAAAATCTGGTGCAGGAATATGTGGAAAATTCAGTCACCCATGCATCTGGCGGCATTCCACATGAACAGGCTGAAGCACCGACTGTGACAGGCGCTATAATAAAAAAAAAACACTTCAGACATCTGTTATGGCTCACTGTTCATATTTCGAAGATGTTTTGATTCCCTCTTGAACAACAAATATAGTTGGACCAAAATTTAACTTCAAGCATCTGCTGAGAGAAATTCTGCTAGCATTCTACAAATTTCACTGGCTGTCTTTTCAGTTCTTGGGATAATTATAATTTCCATACCACAGTATTTAGCCTCAGTTGACATAAAGATGTTTTTTTCTGCATCTAAGTCTAAAACTGCTGTTTAAAAAATTAGAAGAAATTGGGTAGCTGCCTAAATATATTAAATACATGAGAACTGGCATTTGGGATGAGATTTGATGTATACTGAGTATGGATCAAGTTTTACACATTGGGATAGTATTTAAATTTCGAATTATTTTATCACTTGCATTAAGGGACATTGTCGAGGCCCATTCCTGGTCAGTGCCCCCTTGTCAACTATCATTAACTGGGAGAGAGAGTTTGAGTTCTGGGCCCCTGAACTTTATGTGGTCACCTATGTGGGAGATAAGGACAGTAGAACAGTGATCAGGTATGTGAAAAACTAGCAGAATGATCTTATCTCTGCTAACTTGGGTATATTTTCATATTATCTTCACAGTAAATGCTTAACAGTAAAGGGAGGATTTATGGCATTCTTGGTAACCTGTTTTTGATGTGACTTTTTTGCTGTCACTTCATGAAAATGTTTACCATTGGTATTTGTAATGCAATATTTGGGCAAGGCTTTGGTGTAAGACCTCCCATTGAAAAGGTAATATCCTGGACAAAAGACTGACAATATAACTTGCAGCAGATCCTTTATATTTCGTGAGTCTTACACCAAATCGTTGCCAATATTTGTCTGTGTTAATCTCTTCCTTCTCATATGACTCTCACCATATCTAGGGAACATGAGTTCTCCTTTGAAGAGGGCGCTATCCGTGGAGGCAGTAAGGCTTGTAGAATGAAACAGGGCTGTTCTGTCAAGTTCCACGTCTTACTGACATCATACGAGCTGATTAGTATTGACCATGCCTGTCTGGGATCTGTCGACTGGGCAGTTCTTGTCGTAGACGAGGCTCATCGACTCAAGAACAACCAATCAAAGGTAAGCTTTTCAAATTGTGGAAGGAATAAGCAATCAGTAGTACCAGTCATGCCAGTGTGGGAGTAACTGTTGACATGTTTAAACATCTAATGTCCAATGCTGGTACTCTGACGTCACTGTGTCTGTAGATAAAGAGTTTAATAACATGAATTCAGGGATAGCCAATGTATTCTACTATATCTTGGAAGACCAAAAATCATCAGGAATGTTTTTACTTTTTTGTACCTGTACATGTACATTCTAGTTATTATCCTGATCAGTGTCTGTCCTTCTGTCTGTTAAGGTGCCCTTGTCCCTCAAATGTCCTAGGAAGGAAAGCACATAAGGTGCTCAAATATGGTATATTTTCTTGGGGGAGAGTTTGAAACCAATCAGAGTTGTTTAAATGTATATTTGAAATTTGCATTCAAGACGAATGTGTGAAGAGATGTTCATATACACACCCACTTTCGGGGTGTTCTGACCATACTCCTGCCTGTTATGTTTTCAGTTTTTCCGTATATTGAGTTCATACACTATTGGGTACAAGTTGTTGTTGACCGGCACACCCCTACAGAATAACCTGGAGGAACTCTTCCATCTGCTGAATTTCCTGGCTCCTGAGAATTTCAAGTTAGTATTTGTTATGGTATCATTGCAGCTAGAAAACTAAAACTAATAAAGCTCATGATGATATAGTTACAGGTATTTTTCAGGGTTTTTTTTCATTCATTTTACCATTAGAAGAATGCCTTAAATTGTCTAGAATCAGGGAAAGTATGCTCCAAAATAACCCCACTGATACAGTTATGAAATGAAGCAGTTCCTATTCGACAGGCTGCAGTGTTGTGTGCAAAATATCAAAGGATCGGTCATAGGTTACCGAGTGACCGTGTTTACAGTGATTGACTGACAGAAATCGCTGAGTGGGCAACAAATTGTACTTGCCAGACAGTTCTAATTGTTGCGATACACATCTTCCACTCATTGAAATGGTTGTAGGTCATAATATACAGCGATGACACTTAACATAATAGGGTTATCCAACTGATGGCAAAGGGGATCTTGTAACTGCTGGAACACCAGTGCCCTCTATCTCAATGAATTACAATACTTCCAATGATGAAAAGTCATATCCTGATATTTGACTTCATGGAGATGGGGGACATTGGTGTTCCAGCTTCTACAAGATTTGCTCCCCTCAGCTATCAGCTGGATAACCCCATTACCCTCCGTAATGTAGGGCATGGAGCTTTGAACAGTCATGAAATTCCCCTCCCCTTATGGCCGAAAAGCGGTATAGAAACTTTGCTCTAGCATTAATATGTATTGTTTAACTTTGCTGCAGTGATCTTCAAGGATTCCTGGATGAATTTGCTGACTTATCCAAGGAGGATCAGGTTAAAAGGCTCCATGATTTATTGGGGCCTCATTTACTCCGACGACTGAAGGCTGATGTGCTTAAAGGAATCCCCAGCAAGAGTGAATTCATAGTCAGAATTGAACTCAGTGCCATGCAAAAGTAAGTCTTCCAACCACTGGATTGCTCATTGAATATTGTATACCAGATAGTCTTTCCACTGTATATATGTGAAGAAATTATTAAGAGTATCCTGTGTTTATAGTTGATGAGTTATTCAGAACAAAAATTCTACATATTGAGGTCGGTACGTGTAGATAATATTTTTATGTTCCATAATTTACAAGATCTTTTTGACTGATCATTTGACTGTAAACTAGATGAACATCTGTCCAATCAGAATGATAATACTCTGTAGTAATGTTTGAAATATAAACTGAAGATTTGTATCATTGCTTGAAATATCCACAAGATTTTCACAGCTTTCCTGGTTCATTTGATGGGTTATGAAAGCCAGTACTCGGCAAAAATGAAACTTCCCTGTTTTGTTTTGACAGGAAATATTACAAATACATTCTCACACGAAACTTTGAGGCCCTGAATATCACCAAAGGTGGCCACCAGATGTCACTGCTGAATATCATGATGGATCTGAAGAAATGCTGTAACCACCCATACCTGTTCCCTTCAGCTGCTGCAGTAAGTGAAACTCAGGAGTAATTTCATGTTGTGCCTGCTGCGAGTGTCTTGGAAAGAACAATTAAATTCAGAGCCCTTTCAGAAAAGGGTATGGTCAGAAGAGGACATTCTCCCATTGCCAGAGCTGTAACCGCCCTCTGACTGATTTGCCCAGGAAAACCTGGCGTCCCTGTGCATTTTATCAGTTATTTCTGCTCCTTTCATTCCGTACATAAAAGCACACCTTTTGGGCATGATGAAGTTCTTACAATTGTGACTGTTTCAATTTGATATTAAACAGTTTCAGTTAGATAATACAGGATAAGATATAATAAACCTGTGAGCTGATTTGTTTTTGACAGGAAGCACCTAAGCTGCCGAATGGAGCATATGAAGGCTCTGCTTTAATCAAGAACTGTGGGAAACTGGACCTCTTGTCCAAGATGTTACGACAGTTGAGAGCTACGGGTCACAGGGTCCTGATTTTCTCTCAGGTTTGTTACATTTTTTGTGCCATTACCAACCTTTGCCCAACCCCGAGGGATTATTGTATCTGTTTGTTAAGATTTGCATCATTGGAAAGTTTTTGTCACTTGGTAAGTGACACATGGATGGATTCTGCATGGGCAGTTCATAAATTTCTACTTGTGGCAAACTGTCTATAAGGGCATTCAAATCCTATTGATGATGAGAATTTATAAATGTAGTACACCAATTATGGTAAAATGGTGAGTCTGCAAATACATTCTTAGACATTCATTTTGGTTCATATATATTCATATCACTAGTCTCATACAAATTACTCGAAGACAATTTCATTTTAAGTATGTCTGGAGTTGAGCAGTTGAAAGCTTCACTATTCCTTGAAGAAAGGTTAATTCGAATGTTTCATGTATTGAATACCCCTGTAGATGACAAAGTTGTTAGACATCTTGGAGGACTTCCTGGAATACGAAGGTTTCAAGTACGAGAGAATTGATGGTGGAATCACAGGCTCCATGAGACAGGACGCTATTGACAGGTTTAATGGTAAGTTTGAAGAACTCTTTGACACATACATGCAGATACATTATCCCTGATCTAGTCTATGAGCACATTGGCTATGAAGGGGAATATTAACATATAGTACAGGGATTCATAGAAGTCCAGATTTTACGAACCGAAGTCCGGAAAATTGAGTTTTTTTACAGTCAAATTGAGTTAAAATATAATTTATCGGCATTTTTCCTCCTAAAGTTGAGTATATAAATTTTTTACAAACCAGGGTGATTTTCCCCCACAAAGTTCTGTACTAAATAGAATACATAAAATTTACAACTTCATAGCAAGCATCCTGCTTTGCTAAATAAAACAATTATTCACAAGTTATATCAATGACAAAGTAAAATACTTTGCAATGATAAAACAATATTTTTCTTGCAGTTTGTAAAGAAATAGGCTGTCCACAAACCTATTTATACAGTTTTTGTAAATAAGTGGCCTATTAAATGCTCATAATGAAGTGACAGTGTGTCAAAATCTTGTTAAATGAGTACAAGACTGTCCCAAAGTTGACTGGAGCTCTTTTGTGAAAAAGGTAGAAAAATAACATCAACTTCCATGTGCTTTATCATCCATGAAAAACGGAGAAGTTGGCAGCAAATACTTTGTTTATAAAAGTATACTTTGATTGAATAAAGGCAGGGAAAGACTGGGGAACTATTCTTGGGAAGTCATGAGGTGAGGCAGGCATTATATCAAATAGATTTTCCTAATGCGGCTCAAGAACAGTGCTTGGTGGTATTGTAACAACAACAACACACACTGACGAGCCGAGGTGCGCGAAAATGACGCTCAAAAGAAAATTAGGAGCGTGGTGGAGCACCTCAAAAGGCCAGGACTGAAAATTGCGAATTTACGAAGCTTGAAAATTCAGTTTCCAACACACAGATTGAGTATAAATATTTTGGTGAAAAATATGGATTTTTTACTCAAAAAAAATCAGTTTTGAACTGAAAAATTGAGTTTTTAAACTCAATCTACGAACCGAAATTCGGTACGTAGAACTGACGTGAATGAATCCCTGATAGTAGTAGTTAATAATGTGACACAATGTTTTGTTTTGTGGTATAATGCAAATGATTTAACATTATAACCTTGGACAGTCTAATTTGTGGGGAATGGGGCTAGAGAGAAAGAGTCTGTACCCCAAGCCATTTCAGGTTGGTAGTTGGTGCATGTGTCTCTACATCTGCTTTTAGACCTCCCAACTTGTTTATTGAAAGTTACATGTTTTTCAGAATATAATCAGGGTTGAAGAACTCTGAAATGTAATATGGGTGTCCATGCAGTCATTGTTTTTTTTAAAACCTATTTGATCTTATTTTTTCGTCCCTCACTCGTTACAGCTCCGAATGCCGTTCAGTTCTGTTTCCTGTTGTCGACGAGGGCTGGAGGTTTGGGGATTAACCTGGCCACAGCTGACACTGTTATTATCTACGACTCCGACTGGAATCCCCACAATGATATCCAGGTATAAAATAGCCCAGTTTAAACTGAATGTAATGTTCATTGTACTATCATAAAAGCCCTCTTATTCTTACATCACTGAGTATTTTTCATATAAAACTTGGGGCTTTTTTTTCTGTACAAAACATGAAAATTGTTGAAAAACTGAAGAAATTAATTTTTGGTTTCTCAAAGGTAACAACTAAAGGAGTTTCACCTATGTAAACATAACTAGTCCTTTGATAACCCCAATATTTCTCAGTGTTAGAATGTATTTCAACAATTAAATAATTCACCAATTCATTGAGTCTATTCAGGGCACCATAAACACTGTGAATGGCAGGTCAACTGAAATAAACCCTCTGTCGAGGAAATCATTTAAAAATTACTGTTAATCAGATTTGGGTTCTGCTCCTCCTACCATACTACCTTGTTGAAATCTGCCTTGAATAAAATACTGGTTTCTGATTTCCTGCAGGCTTTCAGTCGAGCTCATCGTATTGGGCAGGCCAACAAGGTGATGATCTTCCGTTTTGTGACTCGGGCCTCCGTGGAGGAGCGAATTACCCAAGTAGCCAAGAAGAAAATGATGTTAACTCACCTTGTTGTACGACCAGGTCTGGGCAGTAAGAGCGCTAACATGTCCAAACAGGAACTGGATGATATTCTCAAGTTTGGCACAGAGGAACTCTTCAAGGATGAAGAGAAGGACAAAGGTAGGTTAATTCAGGTTCATTGCACAACAGATCAACTGATCATTGTACATCGTCACCGATTTATGCAATATAAACCTTCTGTTCATTACCAGCAATTTTCAACCATTATGTGGAGAAACACTCCTGGTCTTCGTTATACTAGACATGGTACGGCTTTGCCAGATGAACCATGAGTAGAGATGATGTAGTTACCAGGCCAGTATGATTTGCCCATTGAAGTGAAAAACTAAACCCATACAATTCCAATCTCTTTCCTCTGGACAGGTGGTGAAGGTGAAGAAAACAATGAGACGAGGATCGTGTACGATGAGGCTGCCGTGACCAAGCTGCTGGATCGTACCCAGGTCGGCCAAGAGGAGCGGGAGATGGCCATGAACGAGTACCTCAGCTCCTTCAAGGTCGCCAAATACCAAGTCAAGGAGGGAGAGGATGAGGTAAAACTCTAAACTTAAACCTTACAAACCCGCCAATGAAATAGACCTGACCTGGTATGGTTAGCAAAAAATCCATAGTAGGTAGGGTTGTGCTGACTATGTAATAGGGTTAACAAGTATCGTCAGATGTTAATAACATGTCCTGTTGGACATTGGACATGGTTTCTAAGTCTTTTAAATCTACAGTTGCGCTGATAACCAGATACTCAATAACCAGATAAGGGCTATTCCAGAAAAAAAGGTATGGGGGGGGGCGGATGGGCGAGTTTTTTACTACCCACCACCCATAGAAATGAATTTACTGCCACAACAAGGACCCACAGAATTCAATTATCTAGGCATCCCACCACCCATAGAAAAAAAACCAAGAAAACGGTTGGCCTCCTACCATGGTCGTTGTTGTTGTTGTTTATGGAGATCACTTCCCGGGCCAATATTTTTAATTTTTTCATGGTTCGCACGGGTCCATAAAAGTTTGTAATTTTTATATTGAAAATTCAAGGCCTTGAAAGTTAGAATTTTTCCCCGTACGTCCTTGAAAGTGCTTGAATTTTACTGTAATAGGTAAGTATGGTTGTCAGTCCAGCAAAATGGAATAAAAACTCCACTGACGATCGTTGTTTCCTGTCTCCTGTTGTGTTTCCCCTTTCCATCCGTCGCTCCTGTACATACGCTCTGGCCTAAACCGTGTATTATGTTTGATATCTCTATCATAGTTCATTTAAAAGACTCGGGGCCATCCTTAAAATATGTCAGTTGGCGTAAACCCGCCCTCCCCATCGAAAAGCTACCAACCCAAAAGTTTTTATCAGCCATCTGTCGCCGTAAATGTTTTTTTCTTTTTCTTCAACTTCAAGCAGTCCCTGTGTAGTTATTATCATTAAATTGCGTAGGTCGTGAATTTGTCCGCCAGAGTTGCAAGTTTCAAGAATGAAATACAAAGAAAATATGGTCTACGAAACGAAAGAAAAATCTGCCCTCACGTTGATTTTGTTGAAAAGCGATATGCGTATTGAAAACTTTTGTGCCTTACTTCCCTATTTTGAAAGTGAACTCTTCCAATTCGATTCGTCGGGAAGCCTTGTGGGATTACAACACCGGGTCAGTGGAAGTTTCCATTACCGCAATAGGGATGGTAGCCCGACAGTATTGCGACACGTGCCTGCAGTCAGTCGACCATATTTCCCGGCTAAATCTGTACCGTGATGCCGACGTTTGGTTCATTATCCATCAAACACGAAGTAAAAAGTGAAATGTCCAGCTTGTCAAGGATTGAAAATACATAAAAACTAAACCTCTAAATTCCTGCAATGATGATCGGGTTGTCTACAACGTCACTCGTGAGATGTCAATGTGACTGACCCAGAGAGGGTGCATATTTTATGTTCGTCCGCTCCATAAAGTTGATTCCTCATTGAACTGGATTATCATGTTGTTGGAAACACTGACGTTTGTCATTTTTGTCTGGATCGCCACCGCGTAGCGGTGTCGACCAGACTATGCTGCCACTCACGAAATTTATGCAAATGTGTACGTGCACTATAATGGGATGACCCTGGGTTAACCTGTATCACTCCGCCAGTGATTTTCACTGTGTTGAGTCTTATATCAGGGTATTAACCAGAAAATGAAGAAAAAAACAGTCGTAATCGTTTCATGTGAACTAGAAATAAAACGAAATCTGAATTTGAGTGTATTTCATATTCATTTCTTCGCCCAGGGATTGCTTAAATCCATGGACTATTTTTTTGTTCTTTGGTTCCGGGCGATCGGCTCAAACCCGGTTCTCAGCGCCCACCAGGCGATAACTCATGCCAGCACTGTGCTGTCACCGTAGACTGTTGTAAATGTAAATTGATGACCTGGTAATATGGTAAGCTGCCCACCTCGTGTTTGCCGTCACGGTCTGTGCGCTTTTTGCATCTGTCTTGAGTTTGCGGTAAGTCAGATTACTTATAATATATATGTCTGGTGTTTATAGTTCGTAATTTGTTTGTTGACAACGATAGCGTTGGAGAGACAATTTGTGCGAAAATCCCTGTTGATGTTGCTGTACGATCATACGTTGCAAATCTTGTTCCTTGATCCGACTGTCGCACTTGACAGGTGCAGGTTCTGTGATTATGAAGACACCAGTTTTCAACACTCGTACGTTCTTTCCCGTGAAGTCGGCGTTCGCTACTATTTTAATGTGTACGCATACTGCATGGAATATATTTCTAGAGGAGATATGTGTCGAAGCAACAACAATAGTATTTACATTTTTCTCGTCTTGTGAACTTGACCGGATCCTGTCCACTGCAAATTTATGTATTCCGGGGGACCCTGCTCTCCGAATATAATTTAGTTTCAAAAAGTTTGAACAACAACAAAACTTTTCGAAAGTGGAAACAGCAGAATTTGTCAGGTACCGCTTTCGAAAAGTTTTGTTGTTGGTGGTGTTCATACTAAATTATATACGCAATGATCGTACAGCAACAACAACAGGAATTTTCGCACGTTGTCAACAAACAAATTTACTATAAAGACCATGCAGGCATATATAAGTAATGGGGACTTAACAAACTCATGCAGCTCTTGCAAATATCTGTGCTACACAAATAGAAACACATTAATAAAACTATCCAGTCTCCTCGCATATTTGTGGCTTTGTCACAATAAAATTGCATGAATTATGAAAATCTGTTCGCAAAAACTGGTAGAACACATTGACGCAGACGATCCACTTTTAACCATATTACTGTAGATAGTTTCTTGCTACCATGAAGACCTAGCATATTTCTAAATGAACCGCCTTCACAAATTCACTTCCTTGAAGACTAAACTGTGTTCCAGTTGTGATTTCCCAAACAGACTCGTCCACAAATTGGAGAAAATCTCCACATTTATCAATACATCTGCTATCGACTGAAACATGCCAGCTGAAACTTTTTGAAACTTTAAATCCATTATTGGCGATCCAGACATCAGTACTTTGAATACTTTCATATTACATGGAAACGTAGTTCTGGATTGGTGAGTGAATAAAACACCAGCATCCATGTCTGTTGACATCTCCCCGTAGCACAAATGAAATACTCAACTTCTCCCTTTCTGCAGTCAAAATGTATGAGACACATCATGCACATCCGAAAAAATGAAATAATGGCTCCCTCGACATAGGAGTTGTGCACAAACTAACTATTACGCCGAAGCCCTGACAGGGACAAGCAGAGGGAAACATTTATATCTTTGTCCTACCATATCATCTGTTTATTAAAGAAAATGAGACATCGAAAATATCATTCAAATTGCCGTTAAATTTTTTTCTATTGATCTCGTAGGTGCCTCAAAATGGCCAGTTGACGGGCATTTTCGCCTCCAACCTCCTGCTAATGAGAACCCGGTTAGGGACTTCTGATCATAGTTCTATGATATATGGAGAATTCGCAACCACAAAAACTGAACTTTTGTATTTTATTTCTGTGTCAACGCGTATCGTTAGTCACGATTTAGTTGTACAGAAATTATTCTGAGTAACATATTCGCTTTACTTTCAGCGGCACGAACTCCACGACGAAAACGGGAGTGTTCGAATTTATTGTTTCACCAGTATATTGAAAATGCTCGTTTTCGTTTCATTAGGATCGAAAAAACCACGACAGGGGAAAAATCGGCCGTTTTCGAATAAAATTTGGAAGGTGAATTATTAGGGTAATCTGTTCTGATATCAAAAATTGAAACGTCTGGAAAGTGCAAATTTAACGATGAATGACTGACTTTGCCAGATTTTAAAGACTGGATAAAAAGAGCTGACGTGAACAAGGCAGCAACTGAAGTGGAAAATCGGAATAGAAATACATACGGTTTTAATAAACCAAATTTCTTTTGCAATAAAATAACGTAATTGAGATGAGTTTTTTTTACAGTATTAGTGAAGAAATTACGGTACTTGTGATCTGATTATTGACACAAAAGTTGAATGTCGGAAGAGACGTTTACGTAAGATAGCCCGAGATTATTGGCCGTTTAATAAATGGAATAAACCTACATTTATTCTACTATATTTTCAAATGAAGCATAGATACATCTGAAACAGATCGATCCAATTTTCAGATTAATTAAAACGTAAATTGTGGATTGATGCGGATCATGTTAGGCCAAAATATACTTGAATAAAACTGGGTAAACAGGTGAGTGTATAGCCAATAAATGACAGAACAGCTGCAGTCGAGCCATATTTCAAGCCAGAATAACGATCGGAGAGAGGTAAAAGGGAATTCTTTTTCAGGTTTGAAACATTTTTTTTTTATTTTCATGACAGTCCTGATCTCACTTTTACGAAGGCATAATACATTGACGTTGTGTTAGCTGAATATATTTTGAAGCGGGAACCGTGAACAAGCGCAAGTTTGGCCCACGTGTCATGCTATCCAAGGCTTGACCACGTGATGTTATTGCAACTCAGTATGGCGGGAAAATGTTCAACCAACACGTGGCATGTTGAAACTTTCATTCTACTGACCCCACTCAATTCTGTGAAAGTATTTTAATACATCTGTTAATCAAGGAACGAATGGATACAGTGAATTGTTAGAAAGGTCAAGCAATTCATGTCTTTCGTTTAACCGATATTACCGGGCGGGATGAGCTCGTTCCAGCTGGGAAGATTGTATTGTCTCAGATCAGTTGGCCCTGATATGGGTCTCACATGAGTTGGCCCTGATATGGGCCTTTAAATAGTGTCAGGCGCTTGATTAATTTGCTGTTCGTTTTATTGACATAAACAGTTTGAAAAGCCCTTCCACAATATTTCCCTATGAAGAACAATCAAGAAATTATTAGGTTTGATTCTCAATCTGAAAATGACGTAATCTGTGTTTCTTCATTAGATCGTTTATATATTTTCCCCTTTGACATCATTGGCGAAACCGGGATAGTTGGACATAGTCTTGTCGGCCGTGACAAAAATTCTGCAAGGTTTCAAGCATGTACTGCAGAGAAAATAAAGAAAATATCAGAATGTCTAAGTGATAGAATATGCTCTTGTCACGTATGTACTAATGTACGCGAATTTGTGATTTTAAATTGGCCGGGCGTCCGATGAAGCTAATCTCTTCATTGTCAGCCGATCATTGCGGTCAATTACTCGAACCTAATTTCATGGTTAAAGAGCAGGAAGAATGCATTGCTCTCCAAAGAGAGAGAATAATGATAGGAAATGCAAGAGGCAATGGATAATTCACTAAAAACGATCAAAGATGAAGAAGTCCGCCATTTAGCTTCTCGCGTCAAAAAAAGATAATTCGAACACGTCCGTTTTCCTAAAATTGGCTTGAATTGGGTACTTGAATAATCACTGTAGGACCTTGAAAAGTCATTAAATTTAATGCAAGAAAAGACATGCGAACGCTGTTTTTTTTTGCGTTTTAGTTCATCATTATCATCATTTGCTGCTGATGTCGCCAGATCAACAGGTTCGGAGTTATTCACTGTGACCGTGCCGACCGTGTCAACTGCTTTTTTGAAGCGTAAATTATGTCCTTTGTCGTTCAGATTTTTTAGTTGATCCATATCGTTGAAACCACTGCTTTGAAAATTATGCCGCCAAATTGATTGAATTTTAAAAAATTCTGACGGATTTCATATTGAATTTGATGCTCAACAGTCATGCCAGTCGAACAGACCGTCAGCAAGGTCGGAAGAAAATGGAAGCAAAACTTCGCCTCGGTACTCAACGGGCAGATTTGTATATATCGCCACATGCGAATATACGACCAGCTTTCACATTATTTTGTGCTAATACAATTTTTAAGGTTCTGGGAACAAATTTAATTCGTAAATCAACTTATTGCTAGTAACTTTACGGAAAAAAACGAAGAGGGGAGACAACTCTGACAAGACCACATTCTTCCAAAGAGGGCGCTTTTCACGAAGGTGACTGAATGAGACGATCAGGAACTTCCAGGAAGATACGAGGGTTGCCAGTGAGAAATTACATATACAAAAGAACAGACAACACTTCGGGTAGTGTTTTAATAAATAAATGAATGAAAACAACGACCAGACATTGACACCATTGGTTT
>JAVTVY010010770.1:0-50365 GCA_036873755.1 Hanleya hanleyi
ATGGCGGCCTGTGTGGTGGTGGTCAAAATGGCGGCCTGTGTGGTGGTGGTCAAAATGGCGGCCTGTGTGGTGGTGGTCAAAATGGCGGCCTGTGTGGTGGTGGTCAAAATGGCGGCCTGTGTGGTGGTGGTCAAAATGGCGGCCTGTGTGGTGGTGGTCAAAATGGCGGCCTGTGTGTTGTCAAAATGGCGGCCTGTGTGTGGTGGTCAAAATGGCGGCCTGTGTGTGGTGGTCAAAATGGCGGCCTGTGTGTGGTGGCCAAAATGGCGGCCTGTGTGGTGGTGGTCAAAATGGCGGCCTGTGTGGTGGTGGTCAAAATGGCGGCCTGTGTGGTGGTGGTCAAAATGGCGGCCTGTGTGGTGGTGGTCAAAATGGCGGACTGTAGAAAAACGTATAGAAGGAGGCGATTTTTAGCGGTGGGGTGTATTCATTGCACTACTTGCCTGACTTACCTGACCTGACCAGCCTGCCTGCCTGCCTGCCTGCCCAGCCTGACTGCCTGCCTGCCTGCCTGCCTGCCTGCCTGCCTCACCTCTAGCCTGCCTGCCTGCCTGCCTGCCTGCCTGCCTGCCTCACCTCTAGCCAGCCAGCCAGCCTGCTTGCCTGCTTGTATGAACTATGGAGAACCTTTTACTTTTTTTCATTTTACCAGTGCAAATTCACCAGACTATTACACCGTAGCAGTTACTCACCAGCCTGAGCCCATAGTCATGGAGTCATACTTTTTAGTGAAGCTTCGAAAGTACCGTGTTCGCCTCATTGATGAGATGCAGCATGTGGCCGAATTATGTGATCTGCTTATGGAGGAAAACATACTTCTGAAACAGCGTGTCGAAGATACCATGGCTGAGAAAACCACTTCAGCACAAAACAGAGCCCTCATCGACGGTCTACTGCGCTCTACCCCCTATGCATTTCTAGCCTTCGTGGAGGGGTTGAAGAAGACGGGAAATGAAGAACTAGCAGATCTACTTGAAACCCACGTTGTACAAGATGATGATATCTTAGCCATGGACACCACCGAAGAGCGTACAGCTGGCAAACGTACGCACCCAGCGTCTGGTGTACCTGCCAAACGCGCTGCACGACCCAAACGGCCCCGACTAACACCTTTAGAAATACCTGTGCTTCAGCCAGTACCCCAGCAAGTGCCTGAGCCCGTGAAAGAAGAAGAGGTGCAACTTCCTATGTCTGTGCAGGAGATCAATAACATTATCCAGCAGGCCTACCAGGCAGCCCACACGAACATTTGGGAGCTCTCAGCCTATTTAACTGTGAGTGTCAAAGACGAAGAAGTGCATTTTAACGCATCGACCTTTAACGACAGACCAGCTAGGCATATTGCCTTGACCTTCGACACCTGGCTAAAACTGCAGACCCTTGATTACGCCATCGATGCTGTTATTCGCGACCAGGGGAGTGACGAAGCGAAATTTTATGTGGGTGACGACATCTTTGTCAGCTGTGCCTATTTCAACGACCAGCTCCTGGTGCATATACACAAATGGAAAATGAGGTTAGATACGCAAGAGCGTGTTCCTTGTCCTCAGGGTGTCACCTTGAAAATAACGGCGTGGTGGAAGTTGCAGAGTCTCACAGCTATAATTCATGAAGCCCTGTCTGACCAGGTGACTCGGTATATTTGTAAGAAGTACATCGACACATTCCTGGATCATGTCAGACCTCGCATTCGACACTTGCGTATCGAACCATGTGCAGGCTGTGGGAACAACAGTCCGATAAACATGCATACGTGTGTGGAGAATATAATACCCTCGTACGCGCTCATCACTGAGGCACTACAGACCGTCACCGAGGAGCAAATTGCCCAGGCATTGGAAGCTGCCTGCGCTCCCAGAATTCCACGTGAACAGATTGCTACCTACAGGGGCGGAAAGACGATGATGAGTTCAAACAAGTCTTGTTGCATAACTATTGAACAAGTCTGGTGTTGAAAACATTTACCGTATTCCTACACGTTCATTGAAGCGCCTTCATAGCGTATAATTGTATTAAAAATTCAATACTCAGAGTTTTACTGTTAATTGTATTAAAATTCAATACTCAGAGTTTTACTGAAGACGTTCATTCTATTGTCTTGTTGCATAAATATTGAACATTTTCAAGTCTTATTGCATTGGAACATTCAGACATTATCATCTGCCAGTCTTGCTCAAGCTGAAAATACGGCTTCTCTCCTGACGTATTCCTACACTATGTTCATTTTATGTTCATTCTATGTGCATTGAAGCGCCTTCATAGCGTATAATTGTATTAAAAATTCAATACCCAGAGTCTGGTGAACACGTTCATTCTATTTGTGTTAATAAAAATAGTAGAAAATTAAAAAAATGGCTGTTAAGTGTTCATTCTTTTGCAAAGATAATTGTATTAAAAAAATTCAACATTAAGAGTCTATTGTGGTGAAGACCTTAGGTTTTTTCATAGGGGTGATGGTGTTTTTTTTTTTTGTGCTTTGAATTTAGAAGTTCTCTTTCGAAAACATGGGTTGGCCCTGAAAAGGGCCTTTGGAAAAGTGTTACGACACTTGTTTTAGGAGCGGTAGATTCTCTTTACCCCGGCTACCTGCTTCCTACACACGGGACACTTGATCTTTAAATGCTGTTCGTCCGTTTCAGCGCAGTGGCACGTGTCCCCTATACATGTTAGCGTCACCCAGCATTCTTCACATAGGCATAAATGCCCGCACGGAAATAGGGCGTACAGGCTTTCATCGTCTGTACACACGCTGCAGCTTGATTTACTTTCTTCCTTATCTAGGTCTTGTTGTTGTTTTAAATTCACAGCGTCCATTTGATCCATGTCTTGTCTCATGTGATTAATCTGCTCGTTGAGGCGGGTTACCTCGGCCCAAGAGCATGGTGGTGGTGTTGTTGTTCTTGTTGTTCTTGTTGTTGTTGTTTCGGTAGCCGGCGTTGTTATAATTGGTGTTTGGGTAGCCGTTGTATTTGCTGGAGGTCTGTTACTGTTTAACCACTCTAGGTCGGGGAGTTCTTCATCAGTTACATCCTCATCTTCTTCCATTGCCACCCTCCTTATCTCCTCGTCTTGTTCTTCACTTCGCCGTCTCATCAACCTCGCATCTTCTTCCATTGCCTCCCTCCTGAGCTCTTGGAGTTGTTCTTCACTTCGCCGTATCATCGTTTCGTCGGCAATAACCCGCTCAAAGCTTGTAATTATTGTCACTCCATCGTTATGTTCTTCACTCGTAATCACCTCTCTGTGTTCTCTAGGATCGTTGAATAGCCTTCGTCTTGTACCCATGATTGTAGTTGTGAATAAATGGCAACATACTACGCGTTATTTATAGTCTAGGCGGCCTGTGTGGTGGTGAAAATGGCGGCCTGTGTGGTGGTGGTCAAAATGGCGGCTGTGTGTGGTGGTGGTCAAAATGGCGGCCTGTGTGGTGGTGGTCAAAATGGCGGCTGTGGGAGTGGGTTTTATTTTCCCAACTTTAAAACCCGTCTCATTTTTGCAATAAATGTGAGTTCACTGCAGCATGTTTATCGAAAAGAAAAAAGTAGGAAATTTTATCCTTGGGCTACGGTAACACAGTCCATTTGACACCCATAGCTGTACTCACATTTTGCCTGCACACTGTATAGTGCTGTGTTACCGTAGCCGGTGTGATACGATAAAATTTCCTAGTTTTCTTTCGATAAACCGGTTGCAATTTTCAGGGTGACATTATAAGGCTGTGAGGAACATACTTGACGTAGTTTTACCCAGGAAAACCGATTTATTTCCAGTGTACCGGGTTTTCCACACTACCTAACCATAACGTTTACGGGTCTAAAAATCGATAAAATCATTAAAAATAGTGGCTTAGTCTACCGCTAACCTTCTAAATTTTTAAATGCTACACGATCAGTTGCCCCAGTTCAACTTGAAATAAATTTTATACGTGCACTCGCATTTATTGCAAAATGACATCGGTTTAAAATTGGAAAAGAAACACAAAAATATTTCTCCAGCGTAAGTCAGCACAAAAATATCATGGAGCGATTTCGCTCACGTCCGCGCGTTACACTATAAATAGTGCGCAGTATTTTTAGTCATTCATTCACAATTATGCCAGTCTGTATGAGACGTGAAGAAGAAGAAGAAGAAGAAGTTTTCCCCTGTGGGCATCAAGCCTTGTGTATAGCCTGTATACACCGACATGCCCGATTACCAGAGCTTCCGGAATTTCCAGGTTAAAGTCCATTTCTATCTTTATAATATTACCCCAATGCATTCTGGGTCACGACAGAATCCCTTCATTTTACACCAAATTGACCTAGTCTAAATTTGCCATGTTAAAATGTAAAAACCCCTAGTCCGTAGCCGTACACGTTATAGGTGCGCACCTCTATCCGTACACTCTCTATCCGTACCCGTATACGTTCTAGTTTTTATTCCACCCTCACCCTTCGTGAAAGTCCGTGATGATTCGGGCTGTAATGTTATCTGCAATCATTCCGCTCATTTTGCACCAAATTTTTGCATGGGTTAGGCCTAAAACACTGACAAAAAAAAAACCCCTGTGTGTTGGAAGTAAGGGGTTGGCCCTGAAAAGGGCCGTTGACGGGGCAGGGATTGTTTTTTGGTGTTGGAGTTTGGTAATACTATAGAATATAGAGGACATGATGTAGGACCTGTGATTTTGAATTGAATGTGCCAAGTTAGAAGTTCTCTTTCGACAACAATTGGTTGGCCCTGAAAAGGGCCGTTGAAGTCAATTTGTTGACCCTGTTTTCTTCAGGGGGAGTTTTCCTGTCTACTCCTTACATATCGCTGACGGAAAAATATCTGTAGGGCTCCAACGTGTTGTTGTCCGTCATCATGGTGCACAGAAATGGGTAGATCTTGCAGGAAATTGGCTGGTGGTATTTCTCCGATATCCACAAATTCTGGCTGTTGTTGTTGTTGTTGTTGTTGTTGTTGTGGTGCGTGCAATTCCTCCATGGTGATACTGGTTTCATTGGTTCTTTTTAGGGATAGCGGATTGGCTCTTTTTATAGACATCTCATTGGCTCTTATTCGGGTCTGCTCATTGGCCAATAGTGGGGCCCCCCACCCTTCCTGGGTTACGCCAGAATCCCGTCATTTTGCACGAAATTCGTCTAGTGGAAATTTCCATGTTAAATGATTGCGTGTATTAATAACATGAGAGTCGATGTACACATCGCTGATTGGTGACTACGCCGAGGTGCGTGCGACCACCCTTCCTGGGGTTAACTCTCAATCCACATATTTTGCACGAAAATTCGTCTATGGCCAATTCCCAGGTTAAATGATTGCAGATAACATTACAGCCCGAATCATCACGGACTTTCACGAAGGATGAGGGTGGAATAAAAACTATAACGTATACGGGTACGGATAGAGAGAGAGGTGCGAAAAAAAACCCTATAACGTGTACGGCTACGGACTAGGGGTTTTTACTCACGAGTCATCACGGACTTTCACGAAGGGTGAGGGTGGAATAAAAACTAGAACGTATACGGGTACGGATAGAGAGAGGTGCGCACCTATAACGTGTACGGCTACGGACTAGGGGTTTTTACTGACGAGTCATCACGGACTTTCACGAAGGGGAAGAATCGATATATACACATTTGCCTCGTCGGTGTTTTTGTCATTCACCACTGTGGCAGCGCACGGAGCGGAGCTTGCCTTTTTCCAACTCACGCCTGACGTCATCCTCATCGTCTATGACCATGAACTGCAGCTCATCGAAGAACATCCCCGAGAGGTGAAGCTATGTTTAACCCTAGCAGGATGGACTCTATTGACACGGTTGTTACAGAGAAAAGAGCCCGAAGTCGATTTCATGCACGTGGGAGTCGGTGTCTACCTACGAAGTGGTAGAGATGATTCTTTTTTTTCCCGGTTAGAACAGTGTGGTGGTGCCTCTATCCTACTCCGTCCGGCATTATGGCAGGCGCTGAAAGCTATTATCACCGACGTCCACGACGTACTCCACCCCCAGGCGCAGTCTGTAGCTACCCGCACTCTTACATCGGACTGCACCCTATTGTTGTATCCCCAACGCGTGGAGCTCATCGATGACGACAGTAGGTGTTGGTGTACGTCTGAACCAGCGCGTGTCTCTTTATCCCCGGAAGGCTGGACTACCTTGAAACGGGTGTTATGGGGTGACCTCGACGGTGATAGCATTCACCTGTGTGACGACGTCTACATTTTCCGCGGTCCCTATTTTGCTCGACTCCTTTGTCTCAAGCGAGGTGGTTTTACTCTGGACCCCGATCTATGGACGGCTTTGCAACAAGTAGTCCCCATGGTCGATGAAGTACTATCTCTACAGGACTCCCTCACAGAATAGTACGACTCAGTCTGTGCCCACCTGGTATTGACACTATAAATACCAGGGTGAGACAGAGTGTGTGTCATTCACCGTTCGACATTGGAGCAAGCATGTCACCCGACCTACGAGCCATCCTGCCCCTTACCCCCCAGGTGGGGTTACACGTCTATGAAGATAAAGTCACCCTGGTGGAAGACCGTGGAGATATTTGCTGGTCGCCCGCTGAGACCGTATCGAATACGGTGACGCTACCTCGTGACGGCTGGACCAAATTTAAACGCGTGTTGAGCGGTGAGCTCGACGGACACCTCATCCACATAGACAATGCCATCTACGTATACCGTGCCACCTTCTTCCTACGCCTGGGCCGCTACCAAGACCCTACGCGAGGCTTCACCCTAGTCCCCGATCTGTGGACAGCCTTGGAGAAAGTGGTGCCTATTGTGGACCAGCTGTTTACACCGGACGAGCGATCATCAGACCAGTTGGCGTGGGCTCGTGCTATTGAGGACGCGCTGGCTGAACCCCATGAACAACTACATGAACCCGATACAGCCTGGGAACTCCCCAGGAAAAGTACTATATCTATAGGGTGCACAGAGGCTAGAGTGTCAGTGTCACCTGATGAAGCGAACACACCACACCCGGACGGGGACCCAGGGGCACCCCGATGAGGGGTAGGAAGACAGGCACCCCGATGAGGGGGTCCCGAAAGGGAAAAGGGTCGGCATATACAGTGAACAAGGTGTTAACCGATTTGTATTACAACCCTACCAGTCCAGCCGCGTATAGCGCTGTGGGAGCGCTCGCTCGAGCTGCCCATTCCCAAGGCATCAGTCGAACTGAAGTTCGAAACTGGTTAAAAACCCAAGACACTTATAGTTTACATCGAGCAGCCCGACGACATTTTCGCCGTAACCGAGTCATCGTAGGAGGCATAGACGCACAATGGCAGGCTGATTTAGTGGATATGAGTCGATTTGCACCCCACAATGATGGACATCGGTACATGTTGACCTGTATCGATATTTTATCCAAGTATGCATGGGTACTACCCATTCGCACCAAAACAGGAGAGAATCTGGTACGGGCGTTCCAGCAGATTTTCAAGACGGGGCGCAAACCCCTCTATTTGCAAACGGATGAAGGCACAGAATTTCTCAACCGACCCTTTCAAGCCTTTCTTAAGAAACAGAAGGTATTTTTCTTCCATACGTACAACGAGACCAAAGCCTCTGTGGTGGAACGATTCAATCGGACCTTCAAAGGACGAATGCACAAGTATTTTACTGCCCAAAACACCCGATGGTACATCGATGTACTACCTCAACTGGTCCAAGGGTACAATCGAGCCTATCATCGCAGTATCCAGCGAGCTCCCCTCGATGTGACAGAACGCAACGAACATCAAGTGCGTCGTACACTGTACTCACCCAGTCCACCACCACCACCACCACTCACGTCACCCCGTTACAAACGCGGAGATGTGGTACGGATCAGTAAAGTGAAAGGACAATTTGAGAAAAGTTACTTGCCCAACTGGAGTGACCAGCACTTTGTCATCGTTCGCCATAAACCTCGACAGCCACACGTCTATCAACTGGAAGATCTACAAGGAGAAACACTGCAAGGCACGTTTTACGAGGCAGAATTACAACCCGTCGTGAAAACACCGAAAGACTACTACACGATGGAAAAGATTTTGAAAACGGAACGTCGACGTGGCATCCCCTATCATTTCGTCAAATGGCAAGGTTGGCCCCGTTCGTTTAATTCCTGGGTGTCAGGCCGTGACATGAAACGCCTATAAATTCTAACCCCTATCACCTCCATCCTTCAGTGTAGGGTTGTACCATGGATAGTGCACATCTACCCTTACTGTTACGGACTCGAAAAGCACAAGTCGGTACTGTAGTGTGTCTAGTAGTGCTTCTGGGTACCTTATTTGGAGGCGTGTTCTACGATTTGGCGTACGTGATATCCTGTTTCAACACCCTTCGTCCAACAATTCCACCTCAATCATCCACTTCCACCACTTCCACCACCACCACCACCACTAGGACTCCTACGCCATCTTCTACCACCAAAACTACGACTCCTACGACGCGCCCGACCCCATCTACGACGTCACCTCACCGCCAGCCTCCCGTCGTATCAACCCAGAGACACCCCTATACGACGCCCCGTACTACTACTACTACTACTACTACGACTCGACCTGACCGCCAGCCTCCGTCTACCCTGAGACACCCCTCACCCAGTACACCACCCACGACGCTAAAAACATTTAGAGTGGACTCCGGTGAATCACGTTTACCACGACAACGGTACCCACCGTTCCACTAGGAGCCCCCGGTGTGATCCGAACCCTAAATCACCCTCATAAAAAACTATGGAACCTCGGTGGCAGCATCCTTTCACGTGTCTCATCGCTGGACCGACAGGGTCGGGAAAAACACACTTCGTTCAACGCCTCATCCAACACGGGTCAGCCCTCATTTCACCTTCCCTAGCTCGCATCCTGTGGTGTTATGGAGCTTGGCAACCAGCGTACGAGGAACTGGCACGTCTCCCGGGACTCACGTTAGTGGAAGGCTTACCCCCTGACGACATCCCAGAAGACACGTTGGTCGTGGTGGACGATCTCATGACGGAAACGGACAGTCGAATCACCCGTCTCTTTACCAAAGGAAGCCATCATCGTCGGTTGAGCATCATCTACATCGTGCAGAATCTCTTCAGTAAGAACAAAGAGCACAGGAACATTAGTTTGAATGCTCAGTATGTGGTGTTATTCAAAAACCCCAGAGACGCTTCCCAAATTATGCACCTGGCCCAACAGATGTACCCTAAAAACACGGTTTTTGTACGAGAAGCCTTTGAAGATGCTACCCAAGGAGCTCACGGGTATCTACTCATCGACTTGAAACAAGACACCCCCTCCACCCTTCGATTGCGCACCCACATTTTTCTCGGAGAGGTGCAGACGGTGTACACACCCAAATAAAAGAAGAAGACAACCCACTCTAGCCGTCACTTCCTGATCATGTCTGCACGGATACGCAAGCACGCGCCGGCCCTCCGCGTATTACGCAGCGCGCCACCGGAGGTGGGCCGGGCCCTGGTGCGCGGCGCGGATCCCGACTTGGTACGGTGTTTGTGTGAAGTGGCGCATAATGTGTTAAAAGGCAATGTTCCGCTCAGTCCTCTGCAGAAAGGGAAATTGTAACGGTACAAGGCGGGTCTCCGAACGTTGGTGAAGAAGACGGTTAGTGTCAAGAAAAAGAAACAGGTGTTACAGCGAGGTGGCTTTCTCGGCGCACTCCTCGCACCCTTAGCCGCTACCGTACTAGGACCGTTACTAGGCTCCATCTTGGGACGCTAACATGGAACATACGAAAAAAATGATGCTGGTGGAACCTCGACTGTTACAGAGTTTGCAATCACCCTATCCTGTGCCTGCCACAGTGCAACAACTCCAGTCTCTGGATGAAGAGATGAATAGTATACTCCAACGTCGACTATCCGATCACGAGAAAATTCAACTCTACCATCATACGCTGAACCGGTACAAGACGTTTATGGATCAATATAGAGGTGGTAGTACACCACTCCCACAACTACCACCGCCACGTACCACACTCACACCACCACCACCGCCCTCACCTGAGCTGGAAGAGGAAGTGTTGGCCAGTGTGCCTAAAGCCTTCAAGACCAAGGCGCGTTTATTGTTGGACCGGGTGAAACAGAATTCCGATATGGGTTGGAACGATGAAGGAAAACTGCTGATTCGAAACCAAGTGGTGCCGGGGTCTCATATGACCGATTTGATCAACGATATCGTACGTTCTCGCAAACACTCTAATCCACCGGGCTGGGAAGCCTTTGCTCAGGGGTTAAAAGACACACACACCCCTCAAGAATTGGTAGGGAATCGTGAACGCTGGAACTGGATGCAAGCACCCTCTCGACTTCCCTATACCTGGGAACGTGAATGGCAACCGCAGACGCCGCCCAAAACACCCTCACGGCGGGACCGTTCTTTTCACCCCTATGCGACCTCTATACCGGCCACACCACCGCCACGACGATCACGACGCCGAGGTAAGGCGCCCAAGGCGTGGGAACCCTACTAAGGGCACCCCTATAAAAACCCGGTGCAGAAGGCAGAACAACTCAGTCGTCATGTTTTACCTGACGTTGCCCAGTAATAGTCCACTCGATGTGTTTCCTGACAACACCTTGGCCAAGTATGTCACTCAATTACCACAACCGTTACATTTACCTGGCCGGTGGGACTGTGAACTGGTGGATATTCAGTACCCTTACTCATGGTACAACGTACGAGCCCAAGAAGTATGGTACGACGTCACCTACGAAGGCAAAGTAACCAAACTGATTCTCCCCGAAGGCCAATACGATACGCCCCAGAAGTTCATAGAGGGTCTCCTCTCCTTGTTGGAGTACAAGTCTCTACGGAAGGCCACGAATAGTTCAAAACCCCTGATAGCCTATCCCTTCAAGAATCACGTGATCTTGGCTGTCAACCCACACAACGACAAGTCCTGTATCCTGCTGAGCCCTAACGTGGCTGTGAAACTCAGTCCTACAGTACAGCAAATGTTAGGTCTGCCTTACAGCGTGTACACGGGACCCACCACCGACAACGGTGACGTTGTGATGGATATGAAAGTAGGCATGTACGGACTCTACGTCTACTCGGACGCAGTGGACAGCCATATTGTGGGCGATGTGAACACACCTCTGTTACGGGTGGTCCCCATTAGCAAGACGTATGGCAATCAAGTCAACCAGAGTTTCAACCATATACTCTACCTCCCCGTACGACAAACGGATATCAACACGATCATGGTGGATATAAGAGATGACACGGGACACCCGGTCGCATTCGAACGAGGGAAAGTGGTGCTGACATTTCATTTCCGACAAGCCCGTTCTTCTCACTTCGTATAATGTACGTGCCTTACCAGTGCCATACGCCCAGCTATGCCGACTACTACAAGAAACAAACGGGAGCAGGCCTGCCCATCTTTAGCGGTGCACGCATGCAACGAGGTCACGGATTGGGAAACATACTGGGCAGCATTGTGAAAACGTTCTTACCCTTGGTGACACGGGGTGTCAAAGCGGTGGGCAAACAAGCGGTACGCAGTGGATTGTCCGTGGCCGGTGATGTGATGGGAGGCACAGCACCCCGACAAGCCTTGAAACGACGGGCTAAAGAAGCAGGCAGCGTCTTGATCGCCAAAGCCCTTAAAAGACAACCACGGACACAGCGAAGAGTCGTTCGACGTCCGACACACCGACGACGCACACCCCCGAGGAATAAGACCAAGAAGAAGAAGAAGAAGAGTAGTAGGAGAGACATCTTCGCATAATGGCATTCATTCACTCCGAGTCGTGTCCGTCTACCAACAGTGAATTGGATTTGTGAACTATTCCACCCACCCAGACCAGTGTAGCCGAAGGACGTTGGGTAGAACATCAACCCCTGGCTAGCCTGACGGGGACGGGACCTGTGGAATTTACCATTGAAAACAAAGATACGGCCTACCTGGATTTAGCCCACACCTACTTGTACGTGAAAGCCAAAATAGTGGACGCAGCCGGGGACCCCCTAGCGGACGATGCGGTAGTAGGCCCGGTGAATCTTTGGCTGCACTCCTTGTTCCAACAGATAGATATGAGTATGAGCGATAGACTCATCAGTACGTCCACCAATACGTACCCGTACCGAGCCTACATGGAGACGCTGTTGTCGTACGGCAATGATGCCAAAAAAACACACTTGCAAGCCTCACTGTACTACAAGGATACACCCGGATCCATGAATAGCGTGCTCGCTGCCAATAATGGGTTCACCACGCGCAAAAACCTAGCAGCCAATAGCAAGTCCGTCGATATGATGGGACGACTGCACGCCGATCTGTTCCTGCAAGACCGCTACATGATGAACGGTGTATCCATCAAGATCAAGTTGATCCGTTCCACACCTGCGTTCGCCTTAATGGCCACTGGAGAGGGCCCCAATTACAAGATCGTCCTAGAAGATGCAGCCCTGTTTGTGCGTACGGTAGATTTGCAACAGGGGGTGTTGGTGAGTCACATAGAAGCCTTATCGAAAAAACCAGCCCTGTACCCCATCCGACGCGTACAGACCAAGGTGTTCTCTGTGCCAACAGGTACGATGATGGCCAATCGTGAAAATTTATTTCTAGGGGATCTCCCTAAACGTGTTACCGTGGCGTGTGTCACCAACACCGCTTTCAATGGAGCATGGGATGAGAATCCGTTCGCCTTTCAACATTTCAACCTGAACTTTTTGGCACTGCACGTGGCTGGCCATCAAATTCCAGCCCGACCATTACAACCGGATTTTGGTAACCAAAGCTATGTGCGGAGCTACCTGAACCTGTTTACAGCCACAGGACAAAACAACCAGGACGAAGGAAATAGCATCACTCGACGAGACTTTCACCGTGGGTACACGTTGTTCGCCTTCGACCTCACCCCCACCTTGGAACACGATCATCAACTGGCCTTGCTGAAGAAAGGAAACCTACGGTTGGAACTGCGTTTCGCCGTCGGTCTAGCCCAGACCATTAACGTGATTTGCTACGCCGAGTTTGATAACGTCATCAGCGTGGGTCAGCAAAGAAACGTGCTGTGTGACTACGCCAACTACAGTCATGGATACAGAGCAGCTGATGGGCATACTCCAGCGAGATCCTAAGGTCCCCTTTCGAGGTGTGTTTCCACGCAATGTGTTTCCCACCCACTCCACCACCCCAGCAGCCTACATCCTGAATACAGACCCGGGGTCTCGACCCGGTGAACATTGGGTAGCTGTGTACGTGGACACCCTAGGCCAAGGCGAATACTTTGATTCCTACGGACTTGCACCCCTACATCCCGATTTGGTGAAATTCATGGACGTATCTACTACAGTGTGGCGTTGGAATACTCAAAGATTACAAGGACCCTTGAGTAGTGTGTGCGGACAGTACTGTGTGTTTTATCTCACTCACTCACCGGAGTAGAGGACATTCTATGCCAACCATCGTACACATGTTTGATGATTATTGTCAAGCCGAAGACCGTGATGTCCTCGTCTATGACTGGACGGCCTCTCGTTTTAATGTGCATGCTCCATTTCTCTGGTTAACTTAAATTCAATGCACTGCGCGCAGGCCACTTGTTTTTTATCACGTTATTGTTATGACGTTGTTGTTCTGACGTTCATTGATGTTCAATAAAATTGATGAAAAAACACAAAAATGATGGTTTTGACTTTTTTTATTTAAGTCAACAAGAAGGATTACACTATGTACAATAGAATACAGGGTACAAATAGAATAGTATGGTTAAGGTCCAAAAAAAAATCTGTCGACCAGCACTTAATACCGGCGCCTTAGACCACTCGGCCATCCTGACTTTTACAGTTTTTTAACTGGTGTATCAACAGTTATAGTTCGACATTGTTCACAAGTCCAAGTAAGTGGTGCTCACACCATCGGCCAACACTTTCCGTTTCGGGTAAAAGAAAGTAAAGGCGTCTCGTTGCTGAATGTACGTCCGCATCTGGTGGTCCACCACCCGAAATCCTCGGTTAGTGCCACTCGCACTGGCCTGGCTTTGCAGCACGTTCAAGTACAAGGCTTTGTAGATGTTGGGATCGCGCCGGCTCACCCCTTTGCAGCTAAACTTATTTTCGTCTCCCCCGTAACAGTAATACGTCTTGGAGGAGAGACCAATCATAGCATCCCCACTCCACTCCAGCTTGAAGAGGCCCGGCGTACGCTTATCGTACTGGTAATGGTCACGTCGAGGGAGCCACTGGTCCCGCTCCGCTTCATACTGGGTACGTAACTCCGGTTTCACCAGGGACTCCCAATCCGCATTAGAGACGGCCATGTAGGCCGAGTCCGTATCCATCTCCATGAGTTGCCAGTCTGATGGATTAAAATACACACCCATGAAATCATACAGAAACTGCAGCATCCTCAGCTTGGCCACCTAGTATACCATACATCCAATCTGCAGGGGTAGGTTGTAACGGATAGTCTTCTTGGCTAAAGTGACTTCATAGGTGTCGTCATCGATGACCTCCACGGACCGAAACAGAGGAGAATTCACTTTTTTGCGGGCTTGGGCAGTAGTACAAATGTTCACGTTCACGTGCTTATCCTGGTTCGTGACCGTTTTTCCATAATACCCATTGCCCGTCAACTTCCAAGATTCACCGATGATGGCCTGACTCGGGTCTTGATCACCTTGACGACGGGCCGACGTCACGATGTCGGCATTCTCCGCAAAACAGGCGTGGGGTACGTATTGTATCACTTGGTATATCTTGGTAATTTCCAAACCGTGGTTCATGTACCACTGCAGTAAGGGAGTACCCAGCAAGATTTTCTCGGCCCACATACTACCAATCAACATCCGTCGAGGTTGAGGCAAACACTCGTGCTGCTCCGCATAGGCCCTCATGGTGTCCCCAATATCACCCCGACCCACCAGCGTGTTCTTAAAGATGGGAGGACACTGGGCGAAGAGGGGCTTGAGAGTGTCGGGAACATGCAAATCACATTCGACAAAGCCGTAGAGGTCCCCCGAACGAATGGCGTCGAACATCTGTGGCAGACTCAGGAGTCGCCGACGACTCAAGGGGTACTCGCGCTCTTTTAGAAAACGCCGTAAGTGGGGCAGGGCCTGGCACATGGTGTGAAATTCACACTCCCACATTTCGATCAGATGGTATCCTCTCTCTTTCACATAATCACCGTTCTCCACCACTTCTTCCCGTAATTCTTCCGGTGTTTTTCCACGTCGTTCGTTGAAGCGTCCAGCGCTGAAATGACATCCGTGACCGTGCCAATAGCAACCGTAAAATTGGAATACGGTCGGTGTCCTACCCACCAGGGCAAACCCAACGACGGGGAGTCGACGATCTCCAATGCGCTTCTCTGTGGCGTTGGTTTGGTGTCGTATATAAATTCCCCGTCGATAGGCTTCCCAATCCAACCACTGATCAGCCAGATGCTTGTAGGGCGTGCGTTGCGGTGTAAAATGCCGACCTTCCGCCAACCAACGTGTATAATGGCCACTGGGCATAGGTTGGGCCAGAGACCACAGGTACAAGGCATTGGCATCGAATCCGATGATCTTAGCACAGGGTTTTCCACTGGGGAGACTAGTGACGTCCTTCTCGTGGTAACGGTGAAAAATAAGACTCGGTCCGCCCACAATGTTCTGCTTTAGACAATCATGCATGTCTGCATCTTTTTGCTGTATCAGCGAGAAGTACGTAGGACACGCTTGAAAAAGATGGCGAAGCGCCAGACCCGGTAAACTCAAGCACTCCTTGAAGATATCGACGTGCATCTCACGACGAAAGAGTTGAACCATTTTCTCGGCCGCTTCCAGGAAAGGAACCACATCTAGGTTTTTATACCATATCAGGAAATCTCGCAAGGTGTGCATATGTTGATCGTTCCATACCTGCTGTAGTTCCCGGTACGTGTCTTCGGGACATTCCACTTGCTTCAAATCATCAAAGAAGGCATCCCGGGGTGGCAACTGTGTTTCCTCCAAACAGTCGAGCGTCGATATATACGTGCAAGGGAACCTCCCTTTGGTTTGTGCACAGTCATACGCCTTCATCCACTGATCATAGCTATAATTAGGAGCTAAGTAGTTCCGTACATCCAGGAAATGGAGTGATGTGGTAGTGAGGGCCATATGATTATTGATCTTCTTGATGACGGACTTGATGATATTCGCCTTGGGCCAAGTAGGGGTAAAGAAATTCCTTCACCATGTTCAAGTCATATCGCCCCGAGTTGAAACCTAGCACCGGTAACTGGCCTAGATATTGTAGGAAGCGCACTTTCAATTTCTCCGCATACGGTTTCGGTAAAGGCACATCCTGCGACTGCAGGGGCTGCGACTCGGGCTCCGACTCGGACTCGGACTCTTCATCGTCACTAAACGCTACACCCGGTATAGGAATCCGATCATCCAGTTGGTCCAGTACGTCCTGGAACTTGGACACCAACAATTCTGTACTAGCCGCACTGACTTCCTCTAAATACTCCATCATGCGGCTGATCAACTCATGGGAATCCCCAGTGGACACGAAACACACCGGTGCAGCGTCATAGCCAGGTACGTTGCTCGAAATACTCACACTCAGGGGAATATGGTGCTGCGTCCACTGCGTTTTCGCTGAAAACATGTCCATGGGCTCCAACAGGGCCTCAAAATCGTAACACGCCCGAACAGTGTTTCCACGTCATCCAAATTCTTGAACGGAACTCCACGGAAGTGCCGCTCATCCAAGTCTTGCTGCTCTAAATAGGGGGTAGTAGTACAGGAGCACCGATAGGATGATCTCTCATTTTCGTGACGAAAAATGTGACGTTGGTGACCATTTCCACAAGCCATTGGGTATTGGGGCGTTGCAACCGGGCCCATTCCAATGGATCCAACGTAGTGAGTTGGTCGATGAGTGGCTCCAGAGAAATCGCAGCCGTCACCGTGAACGGCTGATCAAACACATAGGTATTATTGCTGGGATAATAATACCGCACCTGATCCGTCTCCTTGTGCCGTAAAATGTACCCGAATGTCATATCCAACTTGAACGCTGTCACCTGATCTGTGAAAATGTTCTCGGCATAGGTAGACAGATACGTGAGGTCCTGCAGTCGAAAGTTATACAAGTCCAATATACGACGGTCACGGTGAAAACAATGGTGTATGGTAGCCCAGTGACGTCGATAAATGTCCCTGACACGCTCGTCTTGGGGTAAAACTTCAACCGGAGGTGCTGCTGGGTCTCAGGGAAAATCTTCTCCACGTCTCATGCTTTCTCTCCACGTCTCATACAAGCTGGTAGGCAGGCAGAGCAGGCAGGCTAGAGGTGAGGCAGGAAGGCAGGCAGGCTGGTCAGGTCAGGTAAGTCAGGCAAGTAGTGCAATGGATACACCCCACCGCTAAAAATCGCCTCCTTTTATACGTTTTTCTACAATCCGCCATTTTGACCACCACCACATGCCGCCATTTTGACCACCACCACATGCCGCCATTTTGACCACCACCACATGCCGCCATTTTGACCACCACCACATGCCGCCATTTTGACCACCACCACATGCCGCCATTTTGACCACCACCACATGCCGCCATTTTGACCACCACACACAGCTGCCATTTTGACCACCACCACATGCCGCCATTTTGACCACCACCACATGCCGCCATTTTGACCACCACCACATGCCGCCATTTTGACCACCACCACATGCCGCCATTTTGACCACCACCACATGCCGCCATTTTTACCACCACCACCACCACCACATGCCGCCATTTTGACCACCACCACATGCCGCCATTTTGACCACCACCACATGCCGCCATTTTGACCACCACCACATGCCGCAATTTTGGCCTCCACCACATGCCCGCCATTTTGACCACCACACACAGCCGCCATTTTGACCACCACACACAGCCGCCATTTTGACCACCACACAGGACCCTTTTTGCCCTGCTGTTAATGCATACAGGCCTTTTCGATGAAGCAACCAAGGGGGTAGTAGTACAGGAGCACCGATAGGATGATCTCTCATTTTCGTGACGAAAAATGTGACGTTGGTGACCATTTCCACAAGCCATTGGGTATTGGGGCGTTGCAACCGGGCCCATTCCAATGGATCCAACGTAGTGAGTTGGTCGATGAGTGGCTCCAGAGAAATCGCAGCCGTCACCGTGAACGGCTGATCAAACACATAGGTATTATTGCTGGGATAATAATACCGCACCTGATCCGTCTCCTTGTGCCGTAAAATGTACCCGAATGTCATATCCAACTTGAACGCTGTCACCTGATCTGTGAAAATGTTCTCGGCATAGGTAGACAGATACGTGAGGTCCTGCAGTCGAAAGTTATACAAGTCCAATATACGACGGTCACGGTGAAAACAATGGTGTATGGTAGCCCAGTGACGTCGATAAATGTCCCTGACACGCTCGTCTTGGGGTAAAACTTCAACCGGAGGTGCTGCTGGGTCTCAGGGAAAATCTTCTCCACGTCTCATGCTTTCTCTCCACGTCTCATACAAGCTGGTAGGCAGGCAGAGCAGGCAGGCTAGAGGTGAGGCAGGAAGGCAGGCAGGCTGGTCAGGTCAGGTAAGTCAGGCAAGTAGTGCAATGGATACACCCCACCGCTAAAAATCGCCTCCTTTTATACGTTTTTCTACAATCCGCCATTTTGACCACCACCACATGCCGCCATTTTGACCACCACCACATGCCGCCATTTTGACCACCACCACATGCCGCCATTTTGACCACCACCACATGCCGCCATTTTGACCACCACCACATGCCGCCATTTTGACCACCACCACATGCCGCCATTTTGACCACCACACACAGCTGCCATTTTGACCACCACCACATGCCGCCATTTTGACCACCACCGCCATTTTGACCACCACCACATGCCGCCATTTTGACCACCACCACATGCCGCCATTTTGACCACCACCACATGCCGCCATTTTGACCACCACCACATGCCGCCATTTTGACCACCACCACATGCCGCCATTTTGACCACCACCACATGCCGCCATTTTGACCACCACCACATGCCGCCATTTTGACCACCACCACATGCCGCAATTTTGGCCTCCACCACATGCCCGCCATTTTGACCACCACACACAGCCGCCATTTTGACCACCACACACAGCCGCCATTTTGACCACCACACACAGCCGCCATTTTGACCACCACACATGCCGCCATTTTGACCACACTCCCACAGCCGCCATTTTGACCACACTCCCACAGCCGCCATTTTGACCACCACACTTGCACTCAGTGACCCCTGTGACGTCATAGTTACATCCGGGTGAAATAGCCCTCCAAATAGCTTCTCGCTACTCCTAGCGTGCCTGAGATACAACACATGAATCGTTAGATTCTTGGTATGTGCTTTAGAATAGGTTAACCAGAAGACTATACTATGAAGTCATGTGGCTCTGTCAGTATGTCGGCACCTCTTCCCACTTCCCTTATATGTGTTGTAATCTAGGTGAGGTAATAGTGGTCCCCGCGAGGTCATCTGCACAAGTCCAGGTAAATCCTAAATCCTCGCAGAGGGTTTACCTGGACATTTTTGGTGATTCAAATGAGTTCTTGAGTCGATGGCTCTATTATACAATCTCGTACATTTCATCCGCCGCGCTTGTTTTGAATTAGCATGTCGGTATCCCCAGCCTGCGGTTTTTTTCTTTGACTTCCGATGTCGATTTCCGCTTGACATCAAAGCAGTTTGGCTCGCGATGAAATTGAAACCTGTCACATCTCCTACCTCGCAGCGGATTGGCCTAATCAACTAGCTTAGCGCGTTCACTGATTGGGTTTATTCAGGGGAAACCCCTTGCTCTATTTATATTCAGAACTCGTATGGGTAACTAACCAAGCCAGTGTATCGATCCCAACAGATAGATCGATACACTGGCTCGCGAGGATGCGCGAGGTGGGACGGCTGGTGCATGTAAAACTTTATCCCGATCAATAAAAAGCGGAAGACGGAATTCACACCCCTAGGCATAGGCGACCCACTATACATATATACATACATATATCCCATAGGATGGGCATGGAGTGTGATAGACTCTACGCGGAGAGAGAGAGAGAGAGAGAGACTGCTAACTAAGCACATTGTTGTTTGTTCACATACACACACCCATCCCCCACGGATGTAGTCCGTGCTAAAGCACTATTCTTATTAGCTAGAGAGAACAACAACAACGAGCGTATTGCGCAATACACATTTTGTTATCCCCTCCATCACAGCTCACCCAAGCTATGGGAGCCGCTATGGATGTGTTCACAATTCAAGTATGCTCCTTTGAGAAAGTTCAATCTTCTGTCATGTTCATCCTTGTCCGTGTGATGTATTCTTGGCTGCGCTTGTCCAATTAGAAGCTGCCTCGGTGGGTGGTAACCCCATATCCGCTTCCAAGTGACGCTTGGTCTTCATGATGAACCTATGCGTGGGATCGCCCTTCATTTCAAACGGCAGCAGGCTATACTGTTCATAGATCGCCATGGCTGTTTTCCTGATGGTAGGGCGCAACTGCATGCACGCCTATTGCAAGTTATCCTGCCCGGCGTTCTCGATCACCGCAGCGTAGGTACTAATGGGCGCTGTCACAATACAATCCCAAAAGTTAGGTTCTTCCTGACTCGGGCATTCCTGGGACGTAGCCGGACTATCTGAGGTCAAGCTCTCCGTATCAGTGGATAGACTCGCAACAGTCTCAGTCTCTGCCTCATTATCTGCTCCAGTGGGCTCATCGGCTTCTAGCCACTCGATGTGTGCATGTATATTTCTCTGGCGCCGTATCATATGGTAGTGTCTGGTAAAGGTGCATCCACACCCAATGCAACGTTAAGCCATGTTGAGAGGTTTAATGTCAACTGTGCTCGTCCATCGGTTGGGCCTGTTTTTATAGACGGGCATTGATGCCGTTAAGGCAGGGGTTGACGGGCGTCGTCGAGCATTGTCGGGCGGGGGTTCGAGGGATGCGCCCCCCCACCCCCTCCCCGTTCGCACAAAGTTGACTTTTGGTCTCACCGGAAAATAATTGACCAATGTTATATTTCTCGTGTATTATGTGTGTCCAACAACACAACAAAACAGTGATGATTACTAGTGAAATAAATCAGTGCTAGTACTGCTAGTATTTTTACCTGAATTAACGACCGTTGTTGTTATTTATGTTTCCCCATATGGTTCATACTTTTCAGTTATTTCCACGTTTTTGGACCGTATAAAAACAACACAGCAGCAGCTATATTAGAGCACTATTTTCCCCTTAGAAGGCGCTAGAATGCGCCAAATGAAGTCTAGAATTTCAACCCCCTAGCGTGGCTCGCTTGTAGCGCGCATTGCTGGGACTCCGGTTCCGCTTTATATTAAATCGCACCCCCCCCCCCCCCCCGCTAGAAATCCTGCGTACGGGCCTGCTATATTAGAGCACTATTTTCCCCTTAGAAGGCGCTAGAATGCGCCAAATGAAATCTAGAATTTCAACCCCCTAGCGTGGCTCGCTTGTAGCGCGCATAGCTGGGACTCCGGTTCCGCTTTATATTAAATCGCACCCCACCACCCCCCCCCCTCCCGCCTAGAAATCCTGCGTACGGGCCTGATATCGATCAGCTGCGTCAATTAGGTTCCATACATTAGTCAACATTTCCATACGGACCGGGTCCTTGTCCAGCAATTTCATATGGGTCACGAGGCCTACATACTGTTTGCGTGAAACCTGTCGTAGTCTGGGTGCTAATTAGCCCGAAAACATCGGCTAAGGGGTCTATTTTTTTTTTTGTATTATTGTTGTTGCTGACCCCTTTAGCCCGAATCACATATACAGACCGAAAAGGAAAAAAATAAATAAGACGTCGGTCGCTCGAGATCTTCAACTGCACACGGCGTGGGGAATTGAGACAAAGGCACGAAAAGCATTTTATCGAATAAATAATATGATTTGGCATCTCCAGAACTTTGATAATCAACTAATGACTCATTCCGTTAGACGAAATCTTCTTCCAAACTCTAATTTTGTCATCTAACTCGTCAAGTTGCCGCCATTTTCGGTCTCGTTGAGAGCTCGAGATTTCCAACGCGATTGACCTTTCTGACCACGTGACTCGTCCATTTCACCATAGTCAGATCAGAAAGGTCATCGATACTAGTGCGCACGCGCGGCCAAGTCTCGTCGAGCTGTAATCTGAGGAAATGGCGGTAAACATCGAAATCGAGCGTTTATTGTGTTTTCTTCGTCGTCACTAATTTGTTGGAGTCCCAAACAGTCATTAGAGATGGTACATGGTGAAAGAAGCTCAGGTCGGTCAAACTGTATCAAATTGGCATATTTTTTCTCTCCCGTTTCGTTATTTTCGTCAGCGAAAAGTTGCTCTTCGCCAGTCAAATTTTTATCGCTAAAATTTAACCCACCCTCGATCTCGGCTGTGATAGGAATGCCACGCCCCCTTACCCTAAATTTACCTATCACAGCCAGAGTTTCTGGGTTAGGTGCTAATATGTTATGGGCTAACATCACGGCTCCCTCTTTGGAATACCCTTTGTGGAAAACTTGTTTTCTGTGGCCTTCAATCTCTCTCCCACCTCATCGTCCATGCTTTCTTTGAACAAACCCCTCCATAGCCTCGTGTTCAACACTCTTGTACGGGTTCGGGTTGGACCGTCACAGTTGGGTGATGAGATTAATCCTGAGCTGGAGGTATGAAGAGAGATGAGAAGGCCCGTTTCATTTTTATAAAGATATAGGTCTAAATCTGATGTGCCCTGCCGTGGCTGCCGTATCTGTAGTTTCATTCAAATCCCGTTGAGGTGGATATATATCCTTCACTCATTTATGGGTCATTTATATAGCGACATTCTACAGCGAGAAGATTGTCTATATAGCGTTTGGTGAATGAGAAGGACCGGGCTTGGAACAATCTGATTAAAACTCAGACTTAATAAACCGTTCCTCTGTCAGACATGTCGCTAATTAAGATGTCGCGCATGTCAGACGGGCACAGTCCAACTTCGACAGGCGAAGAGGTGCCTATATTCAGTGGCGGCGAAGGTCAAGGGCGAGATCGAAAATATGGTGTGCCATGAATTTGACGTGCCCGCATTAAAGCAGGAGCAACTGCAGATGCTTTCTTGCATGCTACGTAAAAGTATGGCAAGCCAAAGCGCTTTTTATTCCGAATTTCCGATATCGGGAATTCAATTCCCGATATCGGAAATTCTAATTTCCGATATCGGAAATTGCAATTCCCGATATCGGAAATTGAATTTCCGATATCGGGAATTAGAATTTCCGATATTGGAAATTCAGTGACAATTTTCGATATCGGAAATAGAATTTCCGATATCGGGAATTCAATTTCCGATATCGGAAATAGAATTTCCCATATCGAAAATTGTCACCGAATTTCCGATATCGGAAATGAAAGCTGGAAGCTTTACAAAACCTAGGGGTGCATTCCACACCTAAATGATGTGCGGCTAGAAACAGTCAGGATCTTCGGCCATAAATAGATGTAAAATCTTTAACAAAAACCTTGTAAAAGTATATATTTTCTAAATGGGCACACTAGTGCCCTTATTTCAGGAGACTTGTGAGCTATTGAAATTGAAAAGGAAACACGTACAATCCTCCGTAACCCTTCTTCAAATTTTCTGGAAAACTCCATAAAATATATGAAAATGTGTCAAATTCTACCCGCAACCCAGCGAAAACGTATGAGATGATTTTCTTTTTATGTATGTTCAAGTGTTTCCCGTCCAAAGGATAATTTAAAATGGCGAAAAAAACGGGGGTCGACCTACTCGTCTTTTTGTAAAATGTTATGGCTATGAAGGAATCATCATTTTCGCTTCCCGAAAAAGTGCGGATTTTGGTTCGCCAGATATTCACTTCCGGACACGATTAACTCTGTAGAGGCGAGTGGGTGCGATCAACAAGCAATTATTATATCCTCATTTGGAGAGATGGTTATGTCCAGCAGGGTGATACTATAGATATCAGTTAGTAGTAAGGTAAGAAGAATTACCTTGTTGTCAAAATCGGGCGACCTTCCCTATTATAAACTTAGGGAGACACCACTTTGTAAGAAACCGTGGCAAGTGTGGAGTGCACCCTAGAGTTCCAATTTCCGATATCGGGAATTCGGTGACAATTCCCGATATCGGAAATTGCATTTCCGATATCGGAAATTGAATTTCCGATAACGGGAATTGAATTTCCGATATCGGGAATTGAATTTCCGATATCGGGAATTCAATTTCCGATATCGGGAATTCAATTTCCGATATCGGGAATTCAATTTCCGATATCGGGAATTCAATTTCCGATATCGGGAATTGAATTTCCGATATCGGGAATTGTCTCCGAATTTCCGATATCGGAAATTGCAATTCCCGATATCGGAAATTCAATTTCCGATATCGAAAATTCTAATTTCCGATATCGGGAATTGCAATTTCCGATATCGGGAATTGCAATTTCCGATATCGAGAATTCAATTTCCGATATCGGAAATTGAAGGTCATGAATATCCGATATCGGAAATTTTAATTCCGATATCGGAAATTTTAATTCCGATATCGGAAATTTTAATTCCGATATCGGGAATTCAATTTCCGATATCGGAAATTCTCGAATAAAAAGCACTTTGGCTTGCCATATAAAAGACACTGTATAGCCGTTCTTCCTACCGGCTACGGAATATCTTTATGTTGCCGAGTGTACGGACCAGGCACAGAGAAAACCCAGGCGGCTGACGAAGTTTTTGCTCTCGACTCCAGTCCATGAGCGATCACCGAAGATTATTATTTCCTCTCCGTTGCTCTCTTCAATAACAGACCAGGTGAAAAGATCAAGGGATATTTCTTGCACTGCTGGATATATAGGTACGGTTATTTTGTTTCATAAAATCAGTTCATAACTGCATCGCAACAACAACGTTAATATTACTGACAAATTGTTAAAAGATCTTCAAAGCTTGTCTCGTCCGCGCAACCGAGGAACACTGCTGTGAAACCAACCGGACAAGTCCATTTTCACCCACAGGAGAGGAACTGCACTAAGGGAAGTAACTCATCCCGCATATTTACAATGAAAGCAGAAGAAAGAATTATCTCCTTTGGGCGAAAATGGACTTTCCCGGTTGTCGGCATGATCTTGTTTTCAACAGGCAGTTGCTCAGACGATATAAACTTTGGAGATTTTTAAAATAACTTCTAATGCCAGGGAAATATTTTTGATGACAAATAATTGCACAGAAAGAGTTTGGAATATATGGTGAGTTTCGATAGCTAATGTGTTATATTAACTGATAAATCCATGAAAACCTCGCCGTAGCGTAATGTGAGACAGACAGTAGGAGATAAACCGACACGCTATACTACGAGGCGTCTCATTGGGCGACTATTTGACCCGGAAACTATTTGATTCGGAGTTCATCTGACGAATTTGTTATAGGGACTGTCCCAGATTTTAATTAGCGACAATGCCAGATAGAGGAGCGGTTATTAAGTCTGAGTTTTAATCAGATTGGGGCTTAGAATTGACTGTTTTTTGGAAGCGCCTGCATAGAGTTATATTCATAAGAGAACAATATAGGTCAGCCAACAGGGTTGAAAGAAGCTTGGTGGTGCAGCCCCTAGAACCAGCTATGAATCTAGCTTTGTATGGTGATTTATGCATCTTGGAAGTCTAGTATACTTTTGGTATGTCGTTATGATTGGTTGGAAAAAAAATACCTCTTTCCTTGAGAAACGTTTTGTGATTGTTAAATAAATCTTCTAGAGTAAATGAAGTTTGAGAGTGAGTAGACGTATTTGATGATGTAATATTTACATATTAATATTTACATATGTAATATTTACATATAAATATGAATATCTACAAATATTATTTGGAGCTTCGTCTGCCGGGACTATGACGTGTTTACTCTGGAGATTTGCTGGAACTTCTTGTGACTTGAGGTTTCTCAGTACTAGCCAAGTTGACATGGCATCGTTCTTCCTACACTTAGCCTTGAGTCCTCTTCATGAACTTACATGTACACTCCGGGATCACACGAGTAGTAACCAAAGCGTGTTTCGACTCTTTTTCATCTCACTGCGCACGCGCGAGAAAGTGGTGTGCGCAGAAATGAGGCGGTCATGAGGAGGTGTGCCCAGGAGTGTTCTGCGCAAGTGTATGACGTCACTTCCGGTCTGGATGAATCGGGCGTGACCTTGGGGGCATGGATTCCTCCGCGGTGATGCGGTCTGGCGGTGATGCGGTCTGCCTCCGCGGACCGAAACTAGTCCCAAAACCGTGGGTTTTCGTGAGACTGTTCGGCAATCTGTAGGGCCCGCTAATGGACCGATTGGGTCGAGTAAGGTATCAATGTAAAGCGTACGTGAGGGAGTATCCAACGGGCTGGGTGTGACGTGGAACTGACGTCATTCTGCGCATGCGCAGTAGAGAAAGTGTATGGAAATAGACGTTCTGGGCCCTAGGTGAGCCACTAATGGGCCGATGTAGTCGTATGAGGTATCAATGTGAAGCATTCGTGAGGGAGCATCCACCTGGACTAGTGCGTCGTTCGTTGTCAACATTCTGCGCATGCGCAGACGGAACTGTGGGAAAAGGGTGTGGAAATAGACGTTTTGGGGTCTAGGTGAGCCACTAATGGTCCGATGGAGTCGAGTGAGGTATCAATATGAAGCATTCGTGAAGGAGCATCCGCCTGGACTAGTGTGTCGTTCGTGTTCGACGTTCTGCGCATGAGCAGACAGGAAATTGTGGGAAAAGGGTATGGAAATAGACGTGTTGGGGTCTAGGTGGGCTACTAGTGGGCCGATTGGATCGAGTGAGGTATCCATGTGAAGCCTATGTGAGGGGGCATCCGCCTGGACTAGTGTGTCGTTCGTGTTCAACATTCTGCTGCGCAGATCACGTGGTTTGGTGGGGGGGGTGTGACATCACTTCCGGTTTTCAGAATGACTTCCGAACACAGAAGAGTTCTAATTTTTTCCTTAGACGTATGGAATGCATGTATTAGAACATCCGAGACCTCTTCCACATCCGGGGTTTTTTCCGGCCCCGGGCCGCAGCGCGCGCGCGGGTTACTCCGGCCGCAGCGCGCGCGCGCGCGGGTTATCCGGAAGTGCGCGGAATCACCGGAAGTGCGCGGATGAATGTCGGGTCAAAGGTCACATCCAGGTCAAAAGGTTAAAGGTCTCCCTTTCGGTAAGGTTCGGCAACAACGTTGCGGCATCGATATACAGAGCTTGAACACAAAAAGGGAATTGTAAATTAACCTGGGAAGGATGGGCAATTCCATTCGGACCAATCAGTGGTGGAGAAAAAGAGCCAATGAGCGATCGATAAACGAGCGAACGATCGAACCAATGGACGGGTACTAGAATTTCGCTCACGTCTGCGCCTACATCCGGGTACATCATATTCCCTTCGTCCTGGTTGATTTGACCGGTGGCTGTAAACAGGCTCTGATAGGCTCGAATGAAATTCCTGCGCCCAAAGTTCGGTGTTAAGGCCGTGGCTGGGACCTGCTGTCCATCCACATGCAGGGCCACAAAATTGATGCCGAAATGTTTAAAGTCAAACGGATTCTCTGGGTAGGCTCCGCTGAAACTGGTATTTTCCACACAGGCCAGGATCAATCGCTTAGGTAGTTCCCCCAGGAACAGGTTTTCTTTGTTTCTTTGTTGGTGACTATTTCCAGCAGGCACAGAGAACACTTTTGTTTGTACACGTCGGATAGGGTACTGGGGTGGTTTTGTTTCCAAGGCTTTCATGTGTCCCAATTGAACGGCTGGATTCGGTTTCACTTTTCGGACATACAGGACTGCGTCTTGGATGACAATCTTATAGTCAGCTGCATGCCCGTCTACGTTAGTGGCCATCAAGACGAAGGTCGGAGGCGCCCGTATCAGTCGGATTTTGATGGGGATCTTGTTCAAGAGGTACCGGTCTTGCATGAAAATGTCTGCGTGTAGTCGACCCATGAGATCCACCGAGGCGCCGTTCGCAGTGAAAGCCTTCCGTTTGTTATATCCTTCATTGTCCACCGTGTCCATGTGCTCGGCTGTGTCCTGGTAGAATAAAGCGGCTGTCAGCTGAGATTTTTTAGCCTCTCGTCCATACGACAACAGTGTCTCGATGTAGGCTCGATAGGGGTACGTGTTGGTGGAGTCATGTCGAAACAGTGATGAGTTTGTCGCTGAGAAAAATATCCACCTGTTGGAACATCGAGTGCAGCTAGAGATTCGTCGGGCCCACCGTTGCAGCTTGGATTATTCTGGAGCCATCCCCATTGACGACTTGGCTTTCACATACAAGTATGTATGGGCTAACTCCACATAGGCCGTATCCGCATTACTGATGGTGAACTCGATGGGCCCTGTTTCGTTGATGCTGGAGAGCAGGAGATGCTCCACCCATAATCCTTGTTCGGCACTGGTCTGTGTGGGCGGGACGGTCCACAAATCAAATTCACTGTTGGTGGAGGGGCAGGACTCTGCGTGGATCAAGGACATGTTTAAGAAAAGATATCTTGGGTCTTCGATGTGCGTCGTCGCTGGGTCGGTCGTCGACTGGTGCGTGGTCTCGGTGGTGCAGGTCTTTTATTCCCTACGGTGCGTTGTGCTTTGGCCACCAAGACGCCTCCTGCTTCTTGGGCCCGCCGTTTCAAGGCTTCTTTGGGTGCCGTACCCCCCAAGACATCACCGGCAACTTGCAGTCCACTGCGTACCGCTTGTTTGCCGATTGCTTTCACCCCACGCGTCACCAAGGGCAGGAACTTTTGACGATACTCCCGAGTATGTTCCCCAGCCCATGTCCTCGTTGCATGCGTGCACCACTAAAGACGGGAAGGCCACCCCCGGCCTGTTGGGCATAATAGTCCATATAGCTGCGTGCATCGCACTCGTAAAGGATTCATTATACAAAGTGGGGTGCACGTGCTTGTCGAAAATGAAGTGTCAGCACCACTTTTCCTCGTTCGAATGCCACCGGTCGTCCCGTGTCATCTCTTATATCCACCGTGATAGTGTTGATGTCGGTTTGTTGTACGGGTAGGTACAGCATGTGGGTGAAACTGTGGGTGACTTGATCTCCATACGTCTTTTTAATGGGGACCACCCGTAACACAGGTGTGTTGATATCGCCCACGATGTGGTTATCGACTACGTCCGAGTAGACGTAGAGTCCGTACATACCCGACTTCATATCCATCGGGATCTGACCATGGTCCTCGGATGGATCCGTGTAGGTCGCGTGAGCGAGACCCAGCATTTGCTGTAGGATAGGACTCAGTACGACACTCACGTTGGCGGTGAGGAGGATCTGTGCCTTTCCGTTGTGTGCGTTGTAATCGAAGTCCACGTGATTCTTGAAGGGAAAGGATTTGAAGGGTTTTGAAACATTCGTGACCTGTAGAGCCTTATAATGGAACAGTCTTGTCAGCCCCTGCATGAACTCCTTGGGGTATCGTATTGGCCTTCGGGGAGGGTGAGTCGGGTGTTTTTGCCTTCGTAGGTCACCTCGTACCACACTTCATTGGCTCGCACGTTGTACCACGAGTAAGGGTATTGGATATCCACGAGGCCACATTCCCATCGTCCAGGTAAATGCAACGGTTGCGGTAACTGGGTGACGTACTTGGCCAAGGTGTTGTCAGGAAACACATCCAGCGAACTGTTACTGGGTAGGGTGAGGTAAAACATGGCGACTGAGATGTCCTGCTGCTGCTGTTGGTTTTAATAGGTGTTCCATGCCTTGGGCGGTTGTGTTCGTCGCGATGACTTGCTACGTGTCACGGCGCTGGAGATGTGGGCTGTCTTGATCAAGAGTGGTTTTTTAAAGGCGCGAAAAGAAAGTGCCCGTTCTGGAGCCATCCCCATTGACGACCTTGGCTTTCACATACAAGTATGTATGGGCTAAATCCACATAGGCCGTATCCGCATTACTGATGGTGAACTCGATGGGCCCTGTTTCGTTGATGCTGGAGAGCGGGAGATGCTCCACCGATAATCCTTGTTCGGCACTGGTCTGTGTGGGCGGGACGGTCCACAAATCAAATTCACTGTTGGTGGAGGGGCAGGACTCTGCGTGGATCAAGGACATGTTTAAGAAAAGATATCTTGGGTCTTCGATGTGCGTCGTCGCTGGGTCGGTCGTCGACTGGTGCGTGGTCTCGGTGGTGCAGGTCTTTTATTCCCTACGGTGCGTTGTGCTTTGGCCACCAAGACGCCTCCTGCTTCTTGGGCCCGCCGTTTCAAGGCTTCTTTGGGTGCCGTACCCCCCAAGACATCACCGACCACTTGCAGTCCACTGCGTACCGCTTGTTTGCCGATTGCTTTCACCCCACGCGTCACCAAGGGCAGGAACGTTTTGACGATACTCCCGAGTATGTTCCCCAGCCCATGTCCTCGTTGCATGCGTGCACCACTAAAGACGGGAAGGCCACCCCCGGCCTGTTGGGCATAATAATCCATATAGCTGCGTGCATCGCACTCGTAAGGGATTCATTATACAAAGTGGGGTGCACGTGCGTGTCGAAAATGAAGTGTCAGCACCACTTTTCCTCGTTCGAATGCCACCGGTCGTCCCGTGTCATCTCTTATATCCACCGTGATAGTGTTGATGTCGGTTTGTCGTACGGGTAGGTACAGCATGTGGGTGAAACTGTAGGTGACTTGATCTTCATACGTCTTTTTAATGGGGACCACCCGTAACAGAGGTGTGTTGATATCGCCCACGATGTGGTTGTCGACTACGTCCGAGTATACGTAGAGTCCGTACATACCCGACTTCATATCCATAGGGATCTGACCATGGTCCTCGGATGGACCCGTGTAGGTCGCGTGAGCGAGATCCAGCATTTGCTGTAGGATAGGACTCAGTACGACACTCACGTTGGCGGTGAGGAGGATCTGTGCCTTGTCGTTGTGTGCGTTGTAATCGAAGTCCACGTGATTCTTGAAGGGAAAGGATTTGATGGGTTTTGAAACATTCGTGACCTCCCGTAGAGCCTTATAATGCAACAGTCTTGTCAGCCCCTGCATGAACTCCTTGGGGGTATCGTATTGGCCTTCGGGGAGGGTGAGTCGGGTGTTTTTGCCTTCGTAGGTCACCTCGTACCACACTTCATTGGCTCGCACGTTGTACCACGAGTAAGGGTATTGGATATCCACGAGGCCACATTCCCAGCGTCCAGGTAAATGCAACGGTTGCGGTAACTGGGTCACGTACTTGGTCAAGGTGTTGTCAGGAAACACATCCAGCGAACTGTTACTGGGTAGGGTGAGGTAAAACATGGCGACTGAGCTGTCCTGCTGCTGCTGTTGGTTTTAATAGGTGTTCCATGCCTTGGGCGGTTGTGTTCGTCGCGCTGACTTGCTACGTGTCACGGCGCTGGAGATGTGGGGTGTCTTGATCAAGAGTGGTTTTTTAAAGGCGCGAAAAGAAAATGCCCGTTGTGGTGGTGTTTTGGGGGGTGACTCCGGTTCCCATTCGGCTTCCCAAGAAGGTAGTGGGCCACTCGGTGATTGCTGGGTTTGCTGCATAAAGGCCCAGCGGTGGGGGGTCCCCACCAATTCCTGTGGTACATGCATGTCTTTCAAGCCTTGAGCGAAGACCTCCCATCCTCGAGGGACTGAGCTGTCCTGCTGCTGCTGTTGGTTTTAATAGGTGTTCCATGCCTTGGGCGGTTGTGTTCGTCGCGGTGACTTGCTACGTGTCACGGCGCTGGAAATGTGGGGTGTCTTGATCAAGAGTGGTTTTTTAAAGGCGCGAAAAGAAAGTGCCCGTTGTGGTGGTGTTTTGGGGGGTGACTCCGGTTCCCATTCGGCTTCCCAAGAAGGTAGTGGGTCCGCTGCATCCAGGCCTGCATCCTGTTGCATCCTGTTGCCGCTGCATCCTGTTGGAGCGGTGCTGAGGTCGGCGGTGTGTCGCGTGGTGGTGGTGATGGTGGTGCTGGGGTAGAGAGGGTTTTGTATTGGTCCATGAACGTCATGTACCGTTGAAGCGTTTCATTGTACCGTTGTACTTTCTCACTGTCGCTTAATCCCGGTCTCTGTAAGATCTGTTGCATGTCTTCATCGAGGGTGTTTATGGTCTTCACCGTAGATGGGACAGGGTAGGGCGATTGTGGTTGATTGTCGGCCGAAGAATCCACCCAATACTGGACCCAACACGGTGCTAAGATAGCCCCGAGAAATCCGCCTTTCTGTAACACCTTTTTGTGTTTTTGTGTTTGAGAGACTCGCTTCTGGACTAGGGTTCGGAGACCTGTCTTATGCTTGGTCAGTGGTACGTTGCCTTTTAACAGGTTGTACCCGATCTCGCACAGCGTACAAGGTCAGGGTCCGCACCGCGTACAATGGTTTGGACCAACTCGGGTGTGGCCGTCTTCAATACACGGAGCGTCGGAGCGTGCTTCCGTACTCGCGCAGACATCATGTACAACTAATGCTAGAACCCACAACTCTGCCCTTTTTATCTACCTCAGAGAACAGGGAGGGAGGGAGGGAATTTGGCTTAATGTCACACTCAAGTTTGTTTCACTCATCAAACACACACTCCAGCTGTGTGTTTACATTATTTTTGCATGTACACGTGGTGGGTCTCTCCGGGAAAGATGCCGGTCGAAGAGCATATACCCGTGCTGACGGGTTGTCGCATCTTTAAAGGCTTCCAACGCAAACGGTGTGCGGCCGGGATACATCTGTCTCGCCAGCTGCAGCAGTTGAGTGGTATCTCTCGGATTTTTGAAGACCACCAGGTAGTGGGCATAGTGGGAAGTTGATGCTGGGTCGACATCGGGCCTTACAGACTAGTCTTTTGTGTTAATTGCCGTCATTTACATCTGACGATGATACAGCTCACCAATCTCCAATGTACGAGTTGTCACAGCGAAACAGCTCACCAATTACCAGTACACGAGTTGTCAGAGCATTTCCATCATAGCTCTCTAGATTTGTATCTAATACCGCTTATGCCGGTGCTAGGGGCCATGTGGAACACATATCATGAATCGTTAGATTCTTGATATGTGCTTTAGAATAGGTTTACCAGAAGACTATTCTGTGAAGTCACGTGACGCAGTCAGTATGTCGGCACCTCTTCCCACTTCCCTTACATGTGTTGCAATTTAAGCCGATGTTCCGATGTTCTTTGTTTTTACTGAACAGATTCTGCACAATGTAGATGGTGCTGAGACGTCGATGATGGCTGCCTTTGGTAAAGAATTGGGTGACTCGCGCATCCGTCTCCGCCATGAGATTATCCAGAACCACCAAGGTGTCCGGTTCCAAATCGGCCAGGTTAGGTAGGCCTTCCACGAACGTGATGTGGGGCATTGCTGCATACGCTGCCTGCCATTCTCCGTATCACCACACGCCTCGGGGAATGGGTGGGGTGATCATGCTGTCGGCGTGTTGAAGGAGCTTCCTGACGAAGTGCGTTTTGCCGGAACCCGTCGGTCCTGCGATGACGCAAGTGAAGGGATGCTGCCACCGAGGGTCCATGGTTCGAGCTGTATGCGCTGTCGTGGTAACCCGGTCTTGTAAATTTGGTACGAGTGAACTGGAGTGGTGGTGGTGGGTACAACGTCGGTCGTCGTTGTCTGTTCACTGTTAGTGATGATGGTGGTGGTGGGTACAACCTCGGTCGTCGTTGTCTGTTCACTGTGAGGGATGAAATCCGGTGGGTTTTCAGACGTAGTGGGTGTACTTGGTGTAGGTGTGGGCTGTATACTTGGTGTGGAGCTCGATGTGACTTGGCTCGATACGGGGTTGACTGGTGCTATCTGTAGACTGGTTTGACTGGTGGCTGGAGTTCTAAGTTGGTTAAGTAGCGTGCTGACATAGGCTACGTCGTAAAACACACCTTCGTACAACACACTCAGCAGGGTTAGCACTATCACCACAAAGCCCACTTGCGCCTTGCGCGTTTTGGGAGACACTGTGTTCAGAGGCAGCTGCTGTTTGTCCATAAACCTGTGGTCGAACGTGGAATGAAGGATGACGGCAGTGGTGTCTGGCTTTATATGCGTTTCACCTGGTTGGCCGCGACCCAAGAATTGAAGGAACTGAGCCAGCCTTGCCATTTGACGAAATGAAACAGTTTGCCACGTCGACGTTCCGTTTTCAAAATCTGCTCCACCGTGTAGTAGTCTTGCTGTGTTTTTACGACAGGCTGTAATTCCGTCTCGTAAAACGTCCCTAGCAACGGTTCCCCTTGAAGATCTTCCAGTTCATAGACTCGCTGCTGTCGGGGTAGGCGCCGTTTAATCAGGAAGTGCTCATCGCTCCAGTTGGGCAAGTAAATTTTCTCAAATTGACCTTTGACTTTACTGATCCGTACAGGGTCCCCGACCTTGTACACCTCCTTCGTCGTTCGCTGCGATTGCCTGGGATACAAGACACACCGGACTTGGGCTTCATTGCATTGGGTCACGGTAATGGGGGCTCTCTCTATACTCCGGTGATAGGCTCGATTGTAACCACTCACAAGTTTCGGGAGAACATCGATGTACCGCCTTGTATTCTTATAGGTGAAATATTTATACATGCGGCCTTTGAATGTCCTGTTGAACCTTTCCACCACGGAAGCCTTGGTCTCGTTGTACGTATGGAAGAAAAACACCTTCTGGGCTTTCAGAAACTGTTGGAACGGTCTGTTGAGGAATTCCGTGCCTTCGTCGGTTTGCAAATACATGGGTTTGCGCCCGGTCTTGAAGATGTCTTTGGACGCCGCTATGAGATTCGCCCCCGTTTTCGTCCGGATGGGTACCATCCACGCATACTTCGACAGGATATCGATGCACGTCAAGATATACCGATTCCCATTGTTGTGTTTGTCAAAGGCGCTCATATCGACCAAATCCACTTGCCATTGGGCATCTAGTCCTCCCACGATGACCCGGTTCCGTAGAAAATGGCGACGGGCAGCTCGATGTAAGGTATAGGTGTCTTGTTTTCTTAACCGATCTCGGACTTGAGCACGTTGTATCCCCTGGGGTTTGGCCGCTCGATAGAGAGCCGTCAATGCACTATAGGCCGCCGGACTGTCGGGACTGTAGTATAAGTTATCCAACACCTTCTCCCAGGTATTCATGGTGACAAATGATGATGGACCCTGGCTCTATCGTTTATTTATAACGGGTATATCTTGGGCCGGAGTTCCTTTCTGATTTTCTTCGTTGGCTTCTGCCAGCACATTGTCCATGGTAAATGACCAGTCCAACTCGTCTGATGACCGCTTGATAAGCACTTGATCCACATCCACCACGGCATCTTCCAATGCAGACCATAGATCAGAGTGAAGGGTAAAATGCACTGTACCCCTATCTAGCCGAGCCAATTGAGCAAAGAAGGGGCCGCGTCGGATGTACACATCGTGACACAAGTGGATGAGGTCGCCGTCCAGTTCACCAGACAACACCCATTTGAATTTGGTCCAGCCCTCCCGAGACAAACGAATGTGAGCCGGGCACGGTTGTGTAGGGTCTGTATCACAGATGTCTCCCACCTCCTCCATGATATCGACCGTATCCGCATAAACGTGCAGGAAAACCTCGGGGGTCAAGCTGAGATACGCCAGTATTATATGCTCCGTCACGGTCAGTACGTGAATGGTATCAGATTTGACTGTCTCTCGTATTTATAGGGAGAGCCCCGTGAGATCAAAGGATCGGGTGGTCATGTCACTGAGTCTAGCCGGGTAATCAATGGCATCGTCGTCTGCCTCCGCTTCATTGCTAGAAATTTGTTCATTGGGTTCTGCCGCCGCTTCTCTCAGGGCACGAGCCCACTCCAACTCGTCTGATGACCGCTCGTCCTGTGTAAACAGCTGGCCCACAATAGGCACCACTTTCTCGAAGGCTGTCCACAGATCAGGGTCTAGGGTGAAACCTCGCGTAGGGTCTTGGTAACGGCCCAGGCGTGGGAAGAAGGGTCCACGGTGTACGTAGATGGCATTGTCTATGTGGATGAGGTTTCCGTCGAGCTCACCACTCAACACCCGTTTAAATTTGATCCAGCCGTCACGGTGTAGCGTAACCGTATTCGATACGGTCTCAGCGCGCGACCAGCAAACATCTCCACGGTCTTCTACGAGGGTGACTTTATCTTCATAGACGTGTAACCCCACCCGGGGTGTAAGGGGAAGGATGGCTCGTAGAACTGGTGACATGGTTCACCCAATGACGAACGGTGAATGACACACACTTTGACTGTCTTTCGTATTGATGGTCAGGTGCCTCGGTGACATGATTGATCCAATGACGATCGGTGAATGAGGCACACTGTGACTGACCCTCGTAGTTATGGTCAGGTCCCACTGTCAATGACACAGCGCCAGGGTCAAGAGGGCACAGACCATGACTAGGCCAACGAGCCGTCGCTGGTTCCGGCGTGAGCGCTCGTGGTCCATAGCCCGAGCATCAAGGATGGCTGTCATAGTCCAGTAGTGATGAATGATGGCACACCTCTCCATCGAGTGCACTCTGTCGAGGACCGCTTCTGTGAACTCTTTCAGGATCTGGCGTCGCCCCTCGTTGTCGTCGCCATCTGCAAACATGGACCGAACCACTGCTCGGTAACCAGTGAGCGAATTAACCACGGTCGCATGCTGTAAAATGCGAGTCGCATAGGGATGGGTGTCCGTCATGGCTCTGCAACCGTAGGAATGGGGGTGTGAGATCCAGAGAGACGTGTTTTATAGACCATGTCACACATGCGCGCCTAGATGTAGCTCTACGGGTGTAGTCCGTGATACGTACTATTCTGATGGGTTAGTCCAAAAAAGAGAGCAACAACAACACAGATTACAGGTCAATCCTTTTATTATGCGTGAATCGGGCGTGACCTGGGTAGGAAACATGATAGGAATGCATGTACTGACCTGTCTGTGGGGGTTTTCCACAATTTCGCTGACGTCCGTGTCTTTTCGGGTACGTCCGTGTCTTTTCGGGTACGTCCGTGTCTTTTCGGTGACGTCCGTGTCTTTTCGGTGACGTCCGTGTCTTTTCGGTGACGTCCGTGTCTTTTTGGTGACGTTCGTGTCTTTTCGGTGACGTCCGTGTCTTTTCGGGTATGTATGAGGATCTTGAGGGGGGCAACTGTATGTGGCGAGTTGTATGTGTTTTTTTCGGTGACGTCCGTGTCTTTCATCCGGGCACTTCACGTCTGCGCCTGCATCGGGGTATGTATGAGGGTCTTGAGGGGGCCACTGTATGTGGTGAGTTGTACGTGTTTTTTTCGGTGACGTCCGCGCCTGCATCCGGGTATGTATTTTTCGCTGACGTCCGCGCCTGCATTCGGGCACTTCTATGTAGGTGAATAAAAGTGGGAATTTTTTAGGGCATTGCTGCATTCATTGGCCTGCTTCACCAGCCTGCCTGCTTCACATTGATACCTCATTCGGGACCTTCTCAACATCCGGGCACTCTTCAGCATCCGGGGTTTCCTCCCAGCCCGGCCGCTCGCCTGCGCGGGTTTTCCCCAGCTGCACGCCTGCGCGCGTTATCCGGCCGCACACCTGCACGGTGCAATGTCCGGCCCTCTCCAGGCTCAGCCTTTACCCATTCTTCCGAAGCATCCATGTATAGGGGAGGGACAATATTACCATCTATTTACCTATGTGAAATGGCCAGTGGGGAACCCTCAGTTTTTCACAGAACCGTATTGGCATGAAAAGAACTTAATAAATATAATAAACTTAATCTATAGGTGTTGGACGTCTCCACTCCCCGTTTTCCTGGTCTTTACCCACACCCCGAACCACACCTTTTCACTCCAGCTGTTGCTCTTGTAACTTGTAACTCCTCGTCAAAATTTTTGTGCTGGAATGCCCACTCTTAACCTAGACCAAAACATGTACTTGGTCTGTGGGCTGATTTCATTGGCTCTCTATTTTACTGCAGTGCTCTTGCATTGTTTTCTAGGCATTGATGGGTTACATTTGATCCCATCCTAGGCCACTGATTGGCTATTTTTCTAAGCCCATTCATGGACTGAATCCCCACATGTCCCACATGGGGCATTATGCTCACACAGAAAACACACACGACAGAGTTTTGAGATCTCATTTTTTTTATTCAGTGAACAACAACAACGTGAGAACAACCACGTGAAAAAAACTGAAGCCCAGAACAGGGGGCTTTACGTGAAAAAATTTAAGCCAGAACGGGACTTGTACATTGAAATGAACGGCAGCCCAGTCATATACGAGTACATCTCGGTCCTCGGCCTTGGGGTACTCGTCAAACATGTGGACGATCGTCTGCATGGAATGTCCCCGACATCGATGGTACAGGTAAAACAAGCAATATTGTCCGCACACACTACTGGTCAGGCTTTGCAACGTTTTGGTATTCCAACACCACGTTTCTGTGCCTTGATCCATGGAGTCTGTTAAATCGGGATGGAGGGGTGGTAGGCCGTACGGGTCAAAGTATTCGCCCTGCTCTTTTGTCAAGTACACGGCCACCCAGTGTTGACCGGGCCGATCCATCGGGTCTGTATTCAGGACGTAAGCAGCAGGATACACACGGTCTAATGGGAACACATCTCGAGCGAACACTCCTTGAAAGACCATGCGTGTCCCTGGGTCATTCTCCAGCACGGTGCGTATCTGGTCTGTATCCATGTTAGGTGGCAAAGTCACACAGGACGTTACGGCTTTTATCGATTTGAATAATGTTGTCAAACTCAGCGTAGCAAATCACATTGATGGTTTTCGGTAAAGGTGTCCCGAAATGCAGTTCCAAGCGTAATGTGCCTTTCTTGACGAGACTCAGTGATGATCGTTGTCTAAGGTGGGGTCAGATCGAACAGAACAATGTGTATCCTTTGCCGAAATCGTCTCGACTGATAATATTTCCCTCGTCTTGGTTGATTTGGCCAGTTGCTGTGAAGAGGTTCAGATAGCTCCGGATGTAATTGGCCGTTCCGAAGTTAGGTTGTAAGGGCCGTGCCGGTACCTGTTGGCCATCCACATGCAGGGCCACGAAATTGATGTTGAACGCTTTTAGGTTGAACGGATTCCTCGAGAGAGTCCCATTATAACTGACGTTCTCCACACAGGCTAGGGTTAAACGCTTGGGCAAATCCCCCAGGAACAGGTTTTCTTGATTGACAATCATATTCCTTTTAGGGACCTTGGTCTGTACTCGTCGAATCGGGTACTGGGCTGATGTGCCCCAGCTGTACACCGGGGCTCGGTTTCACTTTGCGTACAAACAGACTGGCTTCTTGGATGACAATGTTATACTCGAGGTCCTCATTCGGGGCCATCAAGGCAAACGCAGGCGTTGCGCGCACTAGTCGTATTTTGACAGGTACTCCATTCAAGACGTATCGGTCTTGCATGAATAAGTCCGCATGCAGACGTCCCATCATATCGACCGAGTGACTCTCTGCTGTGACATCCACTCTCTCCGTATAACCGTCATCTTCGGGACTCGCTTCCATCTTGCCTGGGGTATCTCGGTAGAACAACGGGGCTGTCAAATACGACTTTTTAGCGTCACGACCGTAGGACAACAGTGTTTCGATGTAGGCTCGGTACGGGTACGTGTTCGTTGAGGCGCTCACCAGTTTATCACTGAGGGCTATATCCACTTCCTGGAATAGCGAATGAAGCCAGAGATTCACTGGACCCACGGGTGCATCTGCTTTGAGGACAGACCCATCTTTATTGGGGATTTTAGCTTTCACATATAGGTACGTATGGGCTAAATCCAGGTAGGTCGTATCTGCGTTGGTGATGGTGAATTCAATGGGGCCTGTTGCTGTCTCGCCGGTGGGACCAGCGTACCCCTGTAGATAGAAACCCAGCATTTGCTGTAGGGTAGGACTGATTTCGACACTCACGTTGGGGCTGAGAGTGAGACTGGCCTTGTCGTTGTGTGTGTTGTAATCGAAGTCCACATGATTTTTGAAGGGGAAAGTTTTTATGGGTTGTGAAGTATTCGTGACGTCCCGTAGAGACTTATAATGCATCAGACTTCTCAGCCCACCCATGAACTCCTTGGGAGTATCGTATTGGCCTTCGGGTAGGGTGAGTCGGGTTTCTTGTCCTTCGTAGGTCACCTCGTACCACACTTCACCACCTCGCACGTTGTACCACGAGTAAGGGTATTGGATATCCACGAGTCCACATTCCCAGCGTCCAGGTAAATGCAACGATTGCGGTAACTGGGTGACGTACTTGGTCAATGTGTTGTCAGAAAACACATCAGCCGAGCTGTTACTGGGTAGGGTGAGGTAAAACATGACGACTGGGCTTTCCTGCTGCTGCTGTTGGTTTTAATACTTCTCCCAGCCCTTTGGCGCTAATCGTCGTGATGGTCGCGGTGACTTAGATCTTGGTGGTTGCAGGGGGTGGCGTGGTAAAAGGGGTGAAAAAGTAGGTGCCCGCCGTGGTGGTGTTTTGGGGGGTGACTCCGGTTCCCACTCGGCTTCCCAAGAAGGTTGTGCGTGCACCGGCGATTCACGCTGCATCCAGGCCCAGCGCTGGGGGTTCCCCACCAATTCCTGTGGTACATGCACGTCTTTCAACCCTTGAGCGAAGACCTCCCATCCTCGAGGATTCGTGTGCGACCTGCGTTGACGCATCAGGTCATTCACTGAATCCGTCATGTGGGTACCGGGAACCACCTGATTCTGTACCAGTAGTTCACCTTTATCATTCCAAGTCATGTTAGGATTCTGTTTCATCCGTTGTAATACCAGGCCAGCTTGTTTCTTGACCGATGCAGGTAAACTCTTCAGGACTTCGTCTTCGACCCACTGTGGGGCTGTGGGTGGTACCCCTGGTAATGGCGGCTGTTGGGGCGGTGCTGAGGTTGATGGTGGTGCTGCTGCTGGGGTAGAGAGGGTTTTGTATTGGTCCACGAACGTCATGTACCGCTGAAGCGTTTCATTGTACTGTTGTACTTTCTCACTGTCGCTTAACCCCGGTCGTTGTAAGATTTGACGGATCTCTTCATCGAGTGTGTTTATCTTATTCACCGTAGAGGGTACGGGGTACGGTGATTGAAGGTTTTGAAGGAGCCGAGGTTCGACGAGGACCACTTTTTTCGTGTGGTTCATTGTTGGCCGAACAGTCCACCCAATACTGGACCCAACACGGAAGCCGCCAACGGTGTTAAAATGGCCCCCTTTCTGTAACACCTTTTTCTTTTGTGTTTGAGAGACTCGCTTCTGGACTAAGGTTCGCAGACCTGTCTTATGCTTGGCCAACTTCGCCTTCTGAGCCGGAGTCAGTGGTACGTTGCCTTTTAAGATATTGAGTCCAATCTCACACAGACAGCACACGAGAGCAGGGTCTGCGCCGCGTACAATGGTTCGAACCAACTCGGGTGGGGCCGTCTTCAATACACGGAGCGTCGGAGCATGCTTCCGTACTCGAGCAGACATCATGTACAACTGATGCTAGAACCCACAACCCTGCCCTTTTTAACTACCTACCTCGTGAATATTGAACAGAGACAAAAGTCAACCATGATGTGGTATTAATTCTTTTATTATCCCCAACATCAAACACACACCCCAGCTGGGGGAACCACTGTGGGTGTGTTTACATTATTTTTGCATGTACACGTGGTGGGTCTCTCCGGGAAAGATACCGGTCCGTAGTCGAAGGTGGTCGGGGTGGCTTGCTTGAGGTCGAAGAGCATATACCCGTGCTGAGGGGTTGTCGCATCTTTAAAGGCTTCCAACGCAAACGCAGTGCGTCCAGGATACATCTGTCTCGCCAGGTGCAACACTTGAGTGGTATCTCTCGGGTTTTTGAAGACCACCAGGTAGTGGGCATTTAAGCTGATGTTCCGATGTTCTATGTTTTTACTGAACAGATTCTGCACAATGTAGATGATGCTGAGACGTCGATGATGGCTGCCTTTGGTAAAGAGTTGGGTGACCCGCGCATCCGTCTCCGCCATGAGATCATCCAGAACCATCAAGGTGTCCGGTTCCAAATCGGCCAGGTTGGGTAGCCCTTCCACGAACGTGATGTGGGGCATTGCTGCGTACGCCGCCTGCCATTCTCCGTAACACCACACGACTCGGGCAATGGGTGGAGTAATCATGCTGTCGGCGTGTTCGAGGAGGTTCCTGACGAAGTGCGTTTTGCCGGAACCCGCCGGTCCTGCGATGACGCAGGTGAAGGGATGTTGCCACCGAGGGTCCATGGTTGGAGGTGTATCCGCTGTCGTGGCAACCCACTCTTGTAAATTTGGTACGAGTGAACTGCGGTCGTCGATGCGTCGAGCTTTGGTACCGTTGTCGGTGGGCGTTCACTGTGAGTGACGAAATCCGGTGGATTTTCAGACGTAGTGGGTGCACTTGCTGTAGGTGTTGACTCTATACTCGATGTAGCCTGTACACGGCGTGTGGTGGTGGTGATGACTGGGCTCGTTTCGGTCACGGGGTTGACTGGTGCTATCAGTAGACTGGTTTGACTGGCGGCTGGTGGTTGTGTCTTTTGTGGGATGAGTAGTGTGCTGAGATAGGCTACGTCGTAAAACACACCCCCGTACAACACACTCAACAGGGTTAGCAATATCACTACAAAGCCCACTTGTGCTTTGTAAGTTTTGGGAGACGCTGTGTTCAGAGACGATTGCACTGTGTTCATGGTCGAACGTGGAATGCAGGATGATGGCGGTGGTGTCTGGTTTTATAGTCGTTTCAACTGGTTGACCGCGACCCAGGAATTGAAGGAACTGGGCCAGCCTTGCCATTTGACGAAATAAAATTGGATGCCACGTCGACGTTCGGTTTTTAGGATGCGTTCCACCGTATAGTAGTCTTGCTTTGTTTTTACGACAGATTGTAATTCCAGCTCGTAAAACGTCCCTAGCAACGTTTCCCCTTGAAGATCTTCTAGTTCATAGACTCGCCGCTGTCGGGATAGGCGCCGTTTAATCAGGAAGTGCTCATCGCTCCAGTTGGGCAAGTAACTTTTCTCTAACTTGCCCTTGACTTTACTGATCCGTACAGAGTCCCCGACCTTGAACTCCTTCTTCGGCATTCGCTGCGATTGTATGGGATACAAGACACGCCGGACTTGGGCTTCAATGCGTTGGGTCACGGTAATGGGGGCTCTCTGTATACTCCGGTGATAGGCTCGATTGTAACCACTCACAAGTTTCGGGAGAACATCGATGTACCGCCTTGTATTCTTATAGGTGAAATATTTATACACGCGGCCTTTGAATGTCCTGCTGAACCTTTCCACGACGGAAGCCTTGGTCTCGTTGTAGGTGTGAAAAAAGAAGACCTTCTGTTTCTTGAGAAAGGCTTGGAACGGTCTGTTGAGGAATTCCATGCCTTCGTCGGTTTGAAACGTCAAGATATAGCGATTCCCATCGTTGTGTTTCGACCAAATCTGCTTGCCATTTGGCATCTAGTCCTCCCATGATGACCCGGTTCCGTGGAAAATGGCGGCGGGCAGCTCGATGTAAGGTATAGGTGTCTTGTTTTTTTAACCAATCTCGGACTTGGGCACATTGTATCCCCTGGGGTTTGGCCGTTCGATAGAGAGACAATGCACTATAGGCCGCCGGACTGTCAGGACTGTAGTATAAGTTATCCAACACCTTCTCCCAGCGCTTCATGGTGACAAAATGATAATGGATGGGGGGAGTATGGTTTATTTATAACGAAGTCTGATATTCGGGTTCTACCACCGTTGTATATATCCTAGGTTGACTGAGTCTAGCCGGATAATCAATGGCCTCGTCGTCTGGTTCATTGGTAGAAATGTGTTCATTGGGATTCACATTGTACATGGTAAATGACCAGTCCAACTCGTCCCATGACCACTTGATAAGCACTTGATCCACATCTGCCACGGCATCTTCCAATGCAGACCATAGAACTGGGTGAAGGGTAAAATGCACTGTACCACCATCTAGTCGAGCCAATTGAGCAAAGAAGGGGCCGCGTCGGACGTACACATCGTGACACAAGTGGATGAGGTCGCCGTCAGTTCACCAGACAACACCCGTTTTAATTTGATCCAGCCCGCCCGGGACAGACGAATGTGAGCCGGGCACGGTTGTGTAGGGTCCGCATCACAGATGTCTCCCACCTCCTCCATGATATCGATCTTATCCGCATAGACGTGCAGGAAGACCTCGGGTGTCAAGCTGAGAAACGCCCGTATTATATGCTCCGTCATGGTCAGTGCGTGAATGGTACAAGATTTGACTGTCTCTCGTATTTATAGGGAAGAAAAGTTTATGACGTCAGAACATGGTGCATTATGGGCTTGCAACATGAAACGTACACCCCATATTATCTGTGAATATCTGGCGCTGGGGTCACAGTTCATTTCTGGATGCTTTCATTTGGGTTCCGATGTCGTACCGGGCTGCATTGTATGGATGCAATTGTCACTGGGCTGACTGAGTCTAGCCGGATAATCAATGGCATCGTCGTCTGGTTCATTGCTAGAAATTTATTCATTGTGTTCTGCTGCCGCTTCACTCAGGGCACGAGCCCACCCCAACTGTTCAGCTGACCGCTCGTACGGTGTAAACAGCTGATCCACAATAGGCACCACTTTCTCGAAGGCTGTCCACAGATCGAGGTCTAGGGTGAAGCCTCGCGTAGGGTCTTGGTAACGGCCCAGGCGTGGGAAGAAGAGTCCACGGTGTACGTAGATGGCATTGTCTATGTGGATGAGGTTTCCGTCGAGCTCACCGCTCAACACCCGTTTAAATTTGGTCCAGCCGTCACGGTGTAGCGTAACCGTATACGATACGGTCTCAGCGCGCGACCAGCAAACATCTCCACGGTCTTCCACGATGGTGACTTTATCTTCATAGACGTGTAACCCCACCTGGGGTGTAAGGGGAAGGATGGCTCGTAGGACTGGTGACATGGTTGACCCAGTGACGAACGGTGAATGACACATGCTTTGACTGTCTCTCGTATTTATGGTCAGGTCCCTCGGTGACATGGTTGACCCAATGACGAGCGGTGAATGACGCACACTGTGACTGACCCTCGTAAATATCCGTTGCACATAAGCGCATGTGTGGAGACTCTAAAGGGCCGTTCTTTTTCTGTCGTTGTCATTGCCACAGCGTCAGGGTCAATAGGCCAAAAACCATGACGAAGCCAAAGAGCTGTCGCTGGTTCCGGCGTGAGCGCTCGTGGTCCATAGCCCGGGCATCAAGGATGGCTGTCATAGTCCAGTAGTGGTGGGTGATAGCACACCCCTCCATCGAGTCCACTCTGTTGAGGACCGCTTCTGTGAACTCTTTCAGGATCTGGCGTCGCCCCTTGTTGTCGTTGCCATCTGCTAACATGGATCGAACCACTGCTCGGTAACCCGTGAGTGAATTAACCACGGTCGCATGCTGTAAAATGCGAGTCGCATAGGAATGGGTCTCTGTCATGGCTCTGCAACAATAGGAATGGAGGTGTGGGGTCCAGAGGGCCGTGTTTTATAGACCCTGTCACACATGCGCGCCTATATGTAGCTCTACAGGATACATGCATTCCATACAGGCGGTGGGAAACCCGGATGTTGAAAGTACATCCATACGGTCTAAGGAAAAATTGGAACTCTTCTGTGTTCGGAGGTAGTTTTAGTGAAACCCGAAGTGACGTCACACACACTTGCCCAGAACCCACACCACCAAACCACAACCATGGACTCATAGGGGTTTAGTACCCCAAACACAATCCCATGTGTATATTTCTATACTACGACCAGACTGCGCATGCGCAGACTCTTGAACACGGACGAACCAGGAGTCCATTCGGATGCTCCTTCACGACAGCTTCAAAGTAAGACCTCATACGACTCCATCGGACCCATAGTGGCCCATGTTGGCCTCACAATGTCTATTTCCATACCCTTGATCTACTGCGCATGCGCCGAATGACGTCAGTTTTACGTCACATCCACCCAGTCGGATGCTCCCCCACAACTGCTTCACATTGATACCTCATACGACTCCATCGGATCAACAGTGGTCCACCTAGATCCCAAAACGTCTATTTCCATACCCTTTTCCCACAATTGCCTGTCTGCGCATGCGCATAATGTTGAACACGGACGACACACTAGTCCAGGCGGTTGCTCCTTCACGACTGCTTCACATTGATACCTCACTCGACTCCATCGGACAACTAGGGACCCACCTAGACCCCAAAACGTCTATTTCCATACACTTTGTCTACTGCGCATGCGCAGAATGACGTCAGTTCCACGCCTCACCCATCCCGCCGGATGCTCCTCCATGAATGCTTCACATTGATACCTCATACGACTCCATAGGACCACTAGTGGCCCACCTCGACTCCAAAACGTCTATTTCCATACCCTTTTCCCACAATTCCCTGTCTGCGCATGCGCAGAATGTTGACAACGCCCGAGACACTAGTCCAGTAACATGCCCCCTCACATAGGCTTCACATTGATACCTCATACAACTCCATCGGCCCATTAGGGGCTCCCCTAGATCCCAAAACGTCTATTTCCATACCCTTTGTCTACTGCGCATGCGCAGAATGACGATATTCCAACCCCACACCCACCCCGTCGGATGCTCCTTCACGAATGCTTCACAGTGATACCTCATACGACCCCATAGGACCACTAGTGGCCCACCTCGACCGCAAAACGTCTATTTCCATACCCTTTTCCCACACCCTTTTCCCACAATTCCCTGTCTGCGCATGTGCAGAATGGTGATAACGATCGAGACACTAGTCCAGTCAGATGCCCCCTCACAGATGCTTCACATTGATACCTCATACAACTCCGTCGGCCCATTAGGGGCTCCTCTAGATCCCAAAACGTCTATTTCCATACCCTTGGTCTACCGCGCATGCGCAGAATGACGATATTTCAACCCCGCACCGAGCCCATCAGATGCGCCTTCACGAATGCTTCACATTGATACCTCATACGACCCAATCAGACCATGCAGCGTATTTGAAGTCTGGGGACTACTTTTTCTCTGCGGAGGCAGACCGCATCACCGCCAGACATGACCGCATCACCGCGGAGGAATACAAGGTCAAAGGTCACCCTGGTGGCGCCCCCTGTCGGAACTATAGCGGCCTTGACGGCCTCAGAGGTGAAAGGCCGTGCATGGCCGCTTCTAGACTGGATCCAGCCCCTGTTTCATAATGTATTTTAAACGGGAAACAAGAGGAAGTAACTCTGCCTATTAAGAAATGCTTGAAACATATTTTTTTCATTCTATTTATTAAAGATCATTTTATTATTAATAATAGTACATATGAAATAGAGACTCATCCAGTCTAGGCCGCTTCCTATACTATAACCTGGAATCAAGGGCATCAAGAGTTACCTTCCTGGAAAATAAGCGGTTTTCGGGGTTTTCAATACTACTGACGTATCCACAGCACGCAGGCACTCGACACGATCTCGGACAATGTAGGACATTAGTGCCTCGTCCCGTACTGCTAGGAATCCATATTGGCATCCATGTTGAAAGAATAATATCACGCGGAAACTCCGAACAGCGCATGTCAGCTGTTAGACTGGCCGCCGTCGCCTAATAACGTTGGGCCGATTGACAAGCTTAGCGATAGCGGGTCATGCGCAGTGGATGGGTACTAGTCTAGTCAGCTGTATGATTTCCGTTACCATGGACACTGATGGAGATTAGCTCAAGAGGAAAAACCGAGAGAAACACCTCAAATTAGAAGAGATTCTTCCCGGGTAGATCAAGGGAATGTCCATTTCATTTCGATGTATATTTTATCTCCCAATAAGAGAGAAATACAACGAGGACTATGTGAGGGGAAACACATCCTACAGCATGTGATGTGCCTCACGTGCGGCTGATCACGGTTTACAGCTGAGAGCTGTAAAATCCTTACATCATTAATACGCGAGGTAATATGACTTCACGGAATAAGCCGAGCAGTCGCGAATGGCACGCAGGGTTATTCACCGAACATTGCACAAAGACCTCGGCAATTCCCGGACAGTGACAGATACCTCGGAAGTTCTCGGAAGCTGACAAAGTCCTCGCCAACTACATCAGCAATCAGTGGAGAATACCCCACTGCCCACCAATCAGTGTATACTACCTCAGCAATTCCGGGACATTGAACAATACCTCGGAAGTTCTCGGAAGCTGACAAATACCTCGGAAGCAATCATCGCAACAATATCTCGGCAATCAGTGAACCTCTGACGTCACGAGATTGCAGGAAATGACCGGACATTCCCCAAGATTCCCGGGGATTGCCGGAGATGACTGAACATTGCAGGAAATTACCGTACCGTTTCAGCCTCAGCCTCAGCTTGCCCTCTATATACTACTCCCCTGGAGACATTTCCCCCCTGTGGACTTTTCCCCCATCGGACATTTCCCCCTTCTTATATATTCTTGTACTATGACTTCGTACGAATGTGTAACAAAGTTAAGATACTGACACAAACCATTTGAAGCATTTCATTCGTACTTTATTTATTTATTTATTTATTTCTTACTTTATTTATTTATTTCTTTCTTTCTTTCTTTCTTCTTTCTCTTATTTGCATTAGGCTTGATTTGGCATGATTTAACCCGGCCCTTCCATATTTCTAAAAGATACTGTTAACAACAATTGTATGATTTAGTAAAAAATGCAACGATTTTGATGATTATCTTTTAATTATTTCATTACTTCCAATAAATTTTATACGATTCTCCCATAGTTTCAACTTAAAATAGACTTATTTGTTATGATATTTTGTGGTGAATATGATAATATTCACATCGCTTTTCAAATTTAATCACCAATTGTAATACTCCGGTATGATATGCATCAAATATATATATATTTATCACTATATGATAATTATTGACCTTTGTTATGCGTAAAATTTATCACTATGTGATAGTTAATATTTAGTAAACATGTTCTATCACTAAATATTTAATTAATATGGGTAAGTTCTGTAGGGGCCTATCAAAAATAGGGGCTTATGTATTTATCAATATGTGATAGTCATTAACTTATAGTATGTATACTATTGTTTGATCATCCCAAATTACAGAAAATAATATAAAAACAAAATAAGAAAACCAATGCTCCGATTGTTTTTCTCGATATTTCAACTTTGTTACACATTTGTACGAAGTTCTAATACAAGAATGTATACGAAGCAAGGAGGAAATGTCTTACGGGGGAAATGTCCATAGGGGGGAATATCCGCAGGAGCATGGAGCTAAAAGAGATGGAGGCACAATTCTCTCGGGCGGGGTGCCCTGGCCAGCAGTACCGCCCGCTGGGCCTTTGTATACTGAATAGCTGACAGCGGGCACAGCTTTCTTTGATGTTCAATGTGCGTGACCGCCCGACAAATTCGCGGGTCTGTTGGCGACTGATTAACATGGCGGAAGTGAATCATCTAACCTGCGCATTGATACTAAGTTTGAATTACCAGATACAAATTATGCGCAAAGCAAATATTAAGAAATTTGAAGTAATGCAGATTATAGTGATGGTTTTATAATTTATGTGCGATACTATTTTCCCTAACTACATCGTGTTGAAACCTGACTGTCATTTTTACCATTTTCGAACATTTTAATCGATTTCGGTAATTTCCGCATTTCCAAATATTACAAAAATTTGCAAGGAAGTTCATATTCGCACTGGTAACGCGTAGTCAAAACGGCATGAGGGAGCAGTCGCTCGTTCGAGTATAATCCACAAGTAAATAAATGGAAAAATCCCCATTTAAAATACATTAGGGATTTTGTCAAAATGTGAAAATTGGTCATTTTCAAGACAAAATAAATTCAATTTCCGCATTTCAAACCTCTGAAAAAATGAATCTGCCTACAAGAGAGAATAGATTTTTCTAAGCCACCAGTTAGCATATTAAGGAGAAATGAACAGGAAAGCGAAATAAATGGTTTATGTGAACGCTAGTTTGACGTTTTCTTCTCTTCGGTGCCATATTAAGGCTATTAGCTAATTGGCACTTGATCAGCAATACCCCCTGTGGGATAATCCCCAAGTAATCGTCAGGCCCCATTCAACAAATGCCTGAGCGATTCCCCTTCAACGCCTCATTATGAACAGCTATATCCCAGTTCATCCAATTATTAGCTGAGACGTCCTTGTAAACTATCTAAATGCAATAAGTATATTAAAAAAATATATAAATAAAACAATTAATATATTGACATGCACTGTTGGATACCACGTATGGCTGGGTTCGTGGCGAGTTTATTTCTTTACTTTATTTACACATGCAGTGGTCATTTCAATACATGTTTATAAGTTCAACTATACAATATTATGAACAATTTTATATTAAGTTATGAAGAGGAAGAAAATAATTAACACATCTTTACCATCCTTGGATATGAGCCCAATCAACAAATGCC
>JAVTVY010010771.1:0-53723 GCA_036873755.1 Hanleya hanleyi
ACAAACAACTATCTGAGGATATGTGGCCTCAACAGTATCCTGGCCTGCCCGACGATGATTAGAATAAACGGTTCAGAGCGAACATGGCCGAAGATGGAACTTTCTGAAAGAACATGGCCGAAGATGAACTTTCTGAAATGGAGACTTCTGATTGGACAAGAATACATCTAACGGACAGGAACGAATATGACAGATGCAAATGGTGGCCTCTGATTGGACAAGAGTCTTCTTGAATTGTAAATACACCCAACGCGGCTCCCCCAGCGTGGGTATGATGTAACATTGGGGAGAATAAACTATATGAAAAAACTTCTTGTTGTTGTTGTTCTCTCATGTCTCATCCTTGTTGTTGTTGTTGTTGTACTGTCTCCGGTCTGTTAAGGCGTAACGACGGACGTCACTGCATTTCGAAGAATGAGTGACAATTCCATGGAATATCTAGAAAATCAGAGCTTCTGAGCTATTTCACCAGGCCGTTGAAGCATTGAGCTTGGTATTGGCGGGCGTTGCTACAAGATGACACCTCACACGACGCATTCGGACCAAGGATGGTCCATCTCTACACCAAATATCTTCCTTCACTGCCCCAAAATACCCGCTTTCACTGCTACTCGTACTGATGACGTCACCGATGACGTCACAGATGCTGCGGACATGCCTCAAACCTCCCACGACGCATTCGGACCAAGGATGGTCCCGCTCTATCCCAAATATTATCCTTCAGTGCCCTAAAATGTCCACTTTCGCTACTACTCGTACTGATGACGTCACCGATGACATCACAGGTGACGTGGGCAGCCCCCTAATCGGGGTCTACACCCCGAGAGCTACAAAATGACACCTCCCAGGACGCATTCGGACCAAGGATGGTCCATCTCGACACCAAATACCTTCCTGCACTGCCCCAAAATGGCCACTTTACTTACTACAACCAACTGCGCATGCGCAGATTGACGCGACTTGCATTTAAAAATACGCCATTCTGACTCTACCCCACACAAGCTTCACTTTGACACCTTCCACGACCCATTCGGACCCATAGCGGTCCATCTCTACCACAAACACAAACCCACATATCACCCAAAAGGCCTGCTTTCTATACTACGGCCAGACTGCGCATGCGCAGACTATTGCACACGGACGAACCATTAGTCGATACATTACAAACTCCACGAGAGCTTCAAAATAAGACCTCATGCGACACCATAGGATCATTAGGGGCTCACCTAGACCCCAAAATGTCCACCCCGTATGGGCCTATACCCCCATAGCCATGCAGTATAGGCCTATGGGCCTACCCAGGCCTCGGTGAACTTTTTCCAAAAATTTCACCGTTTCGCTCCGGGACCCTTCCCATCGTGTTCTAAATAACGAGACGTGAAAAACAAATCCAAACAGCCCATATCACAATGAACGTATGTGAATTTCCCGGGTGGGACCTGTACCCCCATATAGCCAGTATGGGACTATATGGGCTATATGGTACTTTTCCAAAAATTTCACCGTTGCGCTCCGAGACCCTTCCCATCGTGTTCTAAATAACGAGACGTGAAAAACAAATTCAAACAACCCATTTCACAATGAACGTGTGTGAATTTCCCAGGTTGAACCTATACCCCCGTATAGCCCGCCTATAGGCCTATATACAGGCCTACCCGGTACTTTTCCCAAAAATTTCACCGATTCGCTCCGGGACCCCTCCCATTGTGTTCCAAATGACGAGACGTGAAAAACAAGACCAAACAACCCATTTCACAATGAACGTGTGTGAATTTCCCAGGATGGACCTATCCCTCCCATAGCCAGCCTATGGGCCTATATGCAGACCTCGGTGACTTTTTCCAAAAATTTCACCGATTCGCTCCGGGACCCCTCCCATCGTGTTTTTCTTGGTGAGACGAGAAAAACGAGACCCCACAAGCCATAGTAACACCCACAAAAAATTTGACCACCCCTCCCCTCCATATAGCCAGTATGAGCCTATATACAGACCTCGGTGACTTTTCCCAAAAATTTCACCGATTCGCTCCGGGACCCTTCCCATTGTCATTTTCTTGGCGAAACGAGAAAAACGAGACCCCACAAGCCATAGTAAAGCCCACGAAAAAAATTGACCATCCCCATACCCCATACAGGCATTTTTCCTTATATTGTATAATACAGACCCCTATTGTAGGGGTAAAGTCCGTGTTCCGCTTTTTTATAGTTTCGGGAAAAAATCCTAATTTTACATGCACCCACCCCACTGACTTGATAGGCAGGCCCCGATAAGCCCGGGGACCGATATTAGCCCTTTTGGCTAGGGTTGATAGGGGTTTTCCCCTATTTTAGGGGTAAAGTCCGTGTTCCGCTTTTTATAGTTTCGAGAAAAAATCCTAATTTTACATGCACCCACCCCATTGACTTGGTAGGCAGGCCCCGATAAGCCCGGGGATCGATATTAGCCCTTTTGGCTAGGGTTGATAGGTGTTTTCCCCTATTTTAGGGGTAAAGTCCGTGTTCCGCTTTTTATAGTTTCACTTGGATACCTCACTCGACCCAATCGGACCATGCAGCGTATTTGAAGTCTAGGGACTACTTTTTCTCCGCGGAAGCTTTTTCCAGCGACCGCATCACCACCAGACCGTATGACCGCGGAAGAATACATGCCCAGGGGCCCTTTGCCGGAACTACTTTTGACCTTGAGCTGGTGGCGCCCCCTGGCGGAACTCTTGGGGAGATGATGGGGAGTTCCCTATACCTTTAACCTGGAAAAAAGGGAACCAAGAGTTACCTCCCTGGAAAATGGGGGCCTTCGTGCTGTCTATATACTACTCACATGTATTACTGATTGGAATTACCCACAAAATGGCTCCTTATTAGTAGAGAAAGCACATCTGGGCGCGCATTGACCGGGTCACCACACATGCGCAGGATGACTGTCCGGATAATTTCCTCCACGGTGATGAAGTCACTTCCCGTTCGAGAGAATTTCCATCGCTCTACACATGCGCGGTGACTTGGAACTGGAACTATAGCGACCTCAGTGGACAATGCGCCCCGATATGTGCTTCCTCCATGGTGGAACAAACATGTCGGGGAGTATCGGCCACCCAGGTGTGATTTCTTATGGTGCTTATATACAGACCATGTGTGGGGTAGGGGTAGGTAGGGTGGTGTGCCCAATAGCTCTGGATGGTCAACAAGCTCGCTTCAAAAGCGCGGCCGTGTATGGTAATCATCCACAGCTATTGCTATGATATAATATAAATCATCGCTCTTTGTGTAGAACGGACCTGGCAGTGATGAAATGGTATTCAAGTAGTCTGATATAGCAGTCATATATATACGTCATCACGTCAGTCGTCCTGCGCATGCACGGTGACCCGAACCCGGAAATATAACGGCCATGATCTCCGGCCTTAACTGTCAAGATATGCCGAGATATGCTCTCCCTACTACTGTCCTCCACCATGCCGATTTCTGGCAAGATCGCATGTTAAAGTGCCAAAATCGCATGTTAAAAGATAGGTCTCTCCGTAATCACCTCTCTTGTCGAATACTGGAATAATGATTCCCCAAATTTCATTGATTTCGAGGAATAATTAATTGAATTCATTAAAGTAGTGGCGTATACACATGTGAAAAACACCCTTAGCTGTTAAGTTAATGAAGCCTAAAAATATGTTCTTCGCTTCTGCACAAAAATCTGTGTTTTGTACAGAAAATATAGTTAAACCAGTAAAAATTGACGTAAAACAGCGTTGAGGACGTTACAGCGAATATGTTTCTGTGGCGATTAAAATCATCACAGTCTGCACATGATCTAGTAAATGCTGTAAGGCGAGATTCGCCGAATATTCCTATTCAGAAATGGATAGTTAACTATGTCAAATTGTAATCCTCTCTCTTGCCGAATGTCGACGCGAGAGAAAGTCTTGATCATTCTTGTGAAGGTATAGGTCCAAATAGGATGTTCTATCTACGACACCGATCAAGATCATACAACAGATATAGACCTATATCTGCCAAAACTGGTGCACAATTTGTACGCAATGGGGTACCTATATGCTGTTGGTATATGGTATTGCCGAATTTCACATAGATATTGCTCATGAGAAATTCGAGAATTCCCTAAAATAAGAAACATCCCAAGAATGATGTTCCTATAGGTGCAGTGGAACTGAAGAAAGCCTTATAGGTTCTGACATTGACATACCGGTGACCAGTTTTATTGATCAGTGATGTATGGCAGTGATATACGTTAAATCCTAGCATGTCATGCTCCGTAAATGGAACATTCATTTTCACACATTGCTTCAACAGATGACAATCCCTTTCAACATTTGGCATCATATAACAGACACATTCAAAGTAGATAATCCTCGACTTGCTGAAGGTGATACCTTTGCTAGGAATTTTACATAAAAAGATTGAAGAGCATAGTTTGGAAGGAGGCGGGCGCTGATTAGAAAAAAAACATTATTGGGATATTAAGAGACATTAATTCTATTTTATCTCAATCGCCATTATCATTGTCGGCATCACTCACATCGGCATCATAATTAAGCCTACCATCATTTCCCTCAACACCGTCATTATCATCATCGGCACCAATACCATCGGCATTACCATTAAACCTAATATCATTCGCCATGATCATTACCGTCATCGGCATCACCACCATCGGTATTATCATCTCATACGTCATGATCATTACCGTCATCGGCATCACCACCATCGGTACAATCATCTCATTCGCCATCATCAATACCGTCATCGGCATCACCACCATCGGCATTATCATCTCATTCACCATGATCATTACCGTCATCGGCATCACCATCATTGGTATTATCATCTCATTCGCCATGATCATTACCGTCATCGACATCACCACCATCGGTATTATTATCTCATTCGCCATCATCATTACCGTCATCGACATCACCACCATCGATATTATTATCTCATTCGCCATCATCATTACCGTCATCGGCATCGCCACCATCGGTATTATCATCTCATGCACCATGATCATTACCGTCATCGACTTCACCACCATCGGTACTATCATCTCATTCGCCATGATCATTACCGTCATCGGCATCACTACCATCGGTATTATCATCTCATTCGTCATGATCATTACCGTCATCGGCATCACCAACATCGGTATTATCATCTCATTCACCATGATTATTACCGTCATCGACATCACCACCATCGGTATTATTATCTCATTCGCCATCATCATTACCGTCATCGGCATCACCACCATCGGTATTATCACCTCATGCACCATGATCATTACCGTCATCGACTTCACCACCATCGGTACTATCATCTCATTCGCCATGATCATTACCGTCATCGGCATCACTACCATCGGTATTATCATCTCATTCGTCATGATTATTACCGTCATCGGCATCACCACCATCGGTATTATCATCTCATTCACCATGATCATTACCGTCATCGACATCACCACCATCGGTACTATCATCTCATTCGCCATGATCATTACCGTCATCGACATCACCACCATCGGTATTATTATCTCATTCGCCATCGTCATCATCGTCATTGGCATCATCACCATCGGTATTATCATCTCATGCACCATGATCATTACCGTCATCGACTTCACCACCATCGGTACTATCATCTCATTCGCCATGATCATTACCGTCATCGGCATCACTACCATCGGTATTATCATCTCATTCGTCATGATCATTACCGTCATCGGCATCACCACCATCGGTATTATCATCTCATTCACCATGATCATTACCGTCATCGACATCACCACCATCGGTATTATCATCTCATTCGTCATGATCATTACCGTCATCGACATCACCACCATCGGCATCATCATCTCATTCACCATGATCATTACCGTCATCGGCATCACTACCATCGGTATTATCATCTCATTCGTCATGATCATTACCGTCATCGGCATCACCACCATCGGTATTATCATCTCATTCACCATGATCATTACCGTCATCGACATCACCACCATCGGTATTATCATCTCATTCGTCATGATCATTACCGTCATCGACATCACCACCATCGGCATCATCATCTCATTCACCATGATCATTACCGTCATCGGCATCACCACCATCGGTATTATTATCTTATTCGCCATGATCATTACCGTCGTCGGCATCACCACTATCGGTATTATTATCTTATTCGTCATCATCATTACCGCCATCGGCATCACTACCATCGGTACTATCATCTCATGCACCATAATCATTACCGTCATCGACATCACCACCATCGGCATCATCATCTCATTCACCATGATCATTACCGTCATCGGCATCACCACCATCGGTATTATCATCTCATGCACCATGATCATTACCGTCATCGACTTCACCACCATCGGCATCATCATCTCATTCACCATGATCATTACCGTCATCGGCATCACCACCATTGGTACTATCATCTCATTCGTCATGATCATTACCGTCATCGACTTCACCACCATCGGTACTATCATCTCATTCGCCATGATCATTACCGTCATCGGCATCACCACCATCGGTATTATCATCTGATTCACCATGATCATTACGTCATCGGCATTACTACCATCGGTATTATCATCTGATTCACCGTGATCATTACCGTCATCGGCATCACCACCATCGGTATTATCATCTGATTCACCATGATCAATACCGTCATCGGCATCACCACCATCGGTACTATCATCTCATTCGCCATGATCATTACCGTCATCGACATCACCACCATCGGTATTATCATCTCATTCGTCATGATCAGTACCGTCATCGGCATCACTACCATCGGTATTATCATCTCATTCCCCATCATCATTACCGTCATCGGCATCACTACCATCGGTATTATTATCTCATTCGCCATCATCATTACCGTCATCGGCATCACCACCATCGGTATTATCATCTCATTCGTCATGATTATTACCGTCATCGGCATCACCACCATCGGTATTATCATCTCATTCGTCATGATCAGTACCGTCATCGGCATCACCACCATCGGTATTATCATCTCATTCGTCATTATCATTACCGTCATCGGCATCACCACCATCGGTATTATCATCTCATTCGTCATGATCATTACCGTCATCGGCATCACCATCATCAGTATTATCATCTCATTCGTCATGATCTTTACCGTCATCGGCATCACTACCATCGGTATTATCATCTCATTCGTCATGTCATCGGCATCACCACCATCGGTATTATCATCTCATTCGTCATGATCATTACCGTCATCGGCATCACCACCATCGGTATTATCATCTCATTCACCATGATCATTTCCGTCATCGACATCACCACCATCGGTATTATCATCTCATTCGCCATGATCATTACCGTCATCGGCATCACCACCATCGGTATTATCATCTCATTCACCATGATCATTTCCGTCATCGACATCACCACCATCGATATTATCATCCATTCGCCATGATCATTACCGTCATCGGCATCACCACCATCGGTATTATCATATCATTCGCCATGATCAGTACCGTCATCGGCATCACCACCATCGGTATTATCATATCATTCGCCATGATCATTACCGTCATCGACATCGCCACCATCGGTATTATCATCTCATTCGTCATGATCATTACCGTCATCGGCATCACCACCATCGGTATTATCATCTCATTCGTCATGATCAGTACCGTCATCGGCATCACCACCATCGGTATTATCATCTCATTCGTCATTATCATTACCGTCATCGGCATCACCACCATCGGTATTATCATCTCATTCGTCATGATCATTACCGTCATCGGCATCACCACCATCGGTATTATCATCTCATTCGTCATGATCTTTACCGTCATCGGCATCACTACCATCGGTATTATCATCTCATTCGTCATGATCATTACCGTCATCGGCATCACCACCATCGGTATTATCATCTCATTCGTCATGATCATTACCGTCATCGGCATCACCACCATCGGTATTATCATCTCATTCACCATGATCATTTCCGTCATCGACATCACCACCATCGGTATTATCATCTCATTCGCCATGATCATTACCGTCATCGGCATCACCACCATCGGTATTATCATCTCATTCACCATGATCATTTCCGTCATCGACATCACCACCATCGGTATTATCATCGCATTCGCCATGATCATTACCGTCATCGGCATCATCACCATCGGTATTATCATATCATTCGCCATGATCAGTACCGTCATCGGCATCACCACCATCGGTATTATCATATCATTCGCCATGATCATTACCGTCATCGACATCGCCACCATCGGTATTATCATGTCATTCGCCATGATCATTACCGTCGTCGACATCACCACCATCGGCATCATCATCTCATTCGCCATCATCATTACCGCCATCGACATCACCACCATCGGTATTATCATCTCATTCGCCATCATCATTACCGCCATCGACATCACCACCATCGGCATCATCGTCTCATTCACCATGATCATTACCGTCATCGGCATCACCCCCATCGGTATTATCATCTCATTCGCCATCATCATTACCGCCATCGACATCACCACCTTCGGCATCATCATCTCATTCACCATGATCATTACCGTCATCGGCACCACCACCATCGGCATTAACATTAAGCCTATCATCATCCCCATCACCATCGCCTTTACCACTATCATACCATTACTACTTTAATATCATCTTGTGCGTCACCAATTTTGTCACCAATTACTTTAACATAATCCTCACCGTATTTATCACAATCATCATCAGTGTCATCATCTTTGTCATTATAATGATAACTTATCATCACATAATCTTCGTCATCACCATTAGTATCTGTACGCCACCATGCCTTCATTATCATCGTCGTTATGATCATCATTATTGTCTTCATTATTATCGCCGTCGCCATCATCATCATAGTCACCATCAGTATCCCGACCATCATCGTCGTCGTGCCATAATCCTCATAAACGTCGTTGCTTTTATCATCATGGCAATCATCAACATCAACATCATCATCACCGTTCTTATCGTCAATATTATTAGCTTTATCATCATTAAAATCATCGACGTCACCACTTTAGTCTACACCACCACACCATCGACATCGTTGTCGTTATCATTTTGTCGCCATTAACATCTTCAACATCGTCATGTTATCTTCGGCAGAGATCTTTGTCGTTTTAAATTATATTTATTACGATCCGTAACGAGTGAGAGAGATAAGGAATCGTATCTGCCTGTTTGTGTGTCTTTCTGTACTTGACATAAACATCTCTTCGTACCTTGAGTGAATCGGTTAAGGGTCATAGATCTTTGGATGTCTTGTAGGTAACAGATGACGACAAGAAACTGAACGGTTAATTACAAATAAGTATAAAAAACGCTCAACATCTACAAATAGTATTACGGTAACTAATTTGTAACTCGTGTTTAAGTGCTTCTTTTTTTCTGAAAATAGATAATGGCAGGTCAACGGACAGATGTACTGGCTAAAAGAAAAAGAAAAGAAAAAGCTTTTGGCGCCTGTCAGTTTAACAGGAATCACCAGCGAGGAGTCTGACACATAAAAACAATTGGCTATTACAGAACCATTGGTTTTGCAGAATAATAGAATACTTATGGTCTATAATGAGTGAGTAGGTTATTTTCGAGCAAAATGACATGACCATTACATTCATACATATATGCATGATTTTAGGCACGCTGAACGTTTCTTTACTTCTTTTCATAACGCATTGACAGCTTACTCAGACAGCCAGTCGAGCGGTGACCGTAAAGGTGTGAAACCAGCTCGTCGAACGATTTCCAGTGGTTTTTGGTATTCTAATATCGAATTTAAAACAGTACTTTAGAAATATACAGAAATATATTGTTAGATATCATTATCTTTACTTTTGTGGTATAATTATTGATTTCCCTTAAATTCAAGGACTTATTTCTTCAGTAGTATGATTCCTCATATTTCAGTGATTTCTAGGAATAATTCATTGAATTTATTAAAGGAGTATTGAAGTACACACACAGGAAAAACTCCATTAGCTGTTCAGTTAGTGAAACCAAAAATATTTTATTCAGTTTTGCATAAAAAACTCGTACAGACAAAATAGTAAAACCACTGAGACATGACGTAAAACAGCGTCGACGGACGTTTCAAATGGGGGTTTCGTCCGTTTTGGCTTTTTTGTATCAAGTATGCTTTTTAGCATTTTTTTCTTCAGTATATCACACCTTAAAACAAAATGATATTACGATGTAATGTCACGGCAGATATGGTGACATTAAAAACATTAGATTAGTTTTGGTGCAAGGTGTCATATTTTGATATATTCAAAAACCCGTGCTGAAATATGTACATGAACGAAACAGCAAAAAAAGACAAAAGATCCGTTTAAAACGCCAGTAGTAGGAGTCTAAGCATTTAAAGTCACATTTCGTAGTATATAAAGCGCATTTCGTGGCATTTGACCCTTTTTCCAGGTTAAAGTATAGGAAGCGGCCATTTACGGCCTTTGACCTCTGAGGCCGCGTAGAGCTCAAGGCCGCTATAGTTCCAACAGGTGGCGCCCCCTCTTTCACCTCGAATTCCTCCGCGGTCAGGTGGTCATGCGGTCTGCTTCCGCGGCCACAGAAAATAGTCTCATGTCAACCAATGTTAATGTATATGGGGAATGCCTAAAAACAGTATGGGAATAGACGTTTTTGGACCGAGGTGGGTCCCTAATGGTCCGATTGGGTCGAGTGAGGTATCAAAGTGAAGCATTCGTGAAGGGGTATCCAGTCATGAGTGGGTGCATGTAAAATTAGGATTTTTTCCCGAAACTATTAAAAGCGGAATACGGACTTTACCCCTAACTTAGGGGGAAACACCTATCAACCCTAGCCAAAAGGGCTAATATCGGGCCCCGGGCTTATTGGCACCTACCTATCAAGTCAATGGGGTGGGTGCATGTAAAATTAGGATTTTTCCCCGAAAATATAAAAAGGCGGAACACGGACTTTACCCCTAAAATAGGGGGAAATCCCTATCAACCCTAGCCAAAAGGGCTAATATCGGTCCCCGGGCTTATCGGAGCCTGCCTATCAAGTCAATGGGGTGGGTACATGTAAAATTAGGATTTTTCCCCGAAAATATAAAAAGCGGAACACGGACTTCACCCCTAATAGGGGAAAACTCCTATCAACTCTAGCCAAAAGAGCTAATATCGGTCCCCGGGCTTATTGGGACCTGCCTATCAAGTCAATGGGGTGGGTGCATGTAAAATTAGGATTTTTATCCGAAACTATAAAAAGCGGAATACGGACTTTACCCCTAAAATAGGGGAAAACACCTATCAACTCTAGCCAAAAGGGCTAATATCGGTTCCCGGGCTTATTGGGGCCTGCCTATCCAATCAATGGGGTGGGCGCATGTAAAATTAGGATTGTTTTCCGAAAATATAAAAAGGCGGAACACGGACTTTACCCCTACAATAGGGGTCTGTATTATACAATATAAGGGAAAATGTCTGTATGGGGGGAGGGGTGGTCAAAATTTTTTTGTGGGCTTTACTATGGCTTGTGGGGTCTCGTTTTTCTCGTCTCGCCGGGAAAAACACAATGGGAGGGGTTCCTGAGCGAATCGGTGAAATTTTTGGGAAAAGTCACCGAGGTCTGTATATAGGCTCATACTGGCTATATGGGGGGAGGGGTGGTCAATTTTTTTTGTGGGTGTTACTATGGGTTGTGGGGTCTCGTTTTTCTCGTCTCGCCAAAAAAATGACAATGGGAGGGGTCTCGGAGCGAATCGGTGGAATTTTTGGGGAAAGTCACCGAGGTCTGTATATAGGCTCATACTGGCTATATGGGGGAGGGGTGGTCAATTTTTTTTTGTGGGCTTCACTATGGGTTGTTGGGTCTCGTTTTTCTCGTCTCGCACAGAAAAACACAATGGGAGGGGTTCCGGAACGAATCGGTGAAATTTTTGGGAAAAGTCACCGAGGTCTGTATATAGGCTCATATAGCTCCATACTGGCTATATGGGGGTATAGGTTCAACCTGGGAAATTCACACACGTTCATTGTGATATGGGCTGTACGGATTTGTTTTTCACGTCTTGCCATTTAGAACACGATGGGAAGGGTCTCGGAGCGCAACGGTGAAATTTTTGGAAAAGTACCATATAGCCCATATAGTCCCATACTGGCTATATGGGGGTATAGGTTCAACCTTGGAAATTCACACACGTTCATTGTGATATGGGCTGTTTGGATTTGTTTTTCACGTCTCGTCATTTAGAACACGATGGGAAGGGTCCCGGAGCGAAACGGTGAAATTTTTTGGAAAAGTTCACCGAGGCCTGGGTAGGCCCATAGGCCTATACTGCATGGCTATGGGGGTATAGGCCCATACGGGGTGGACGTTTTGGGGTCTAGGTGAGCCCCTAATGATCCTATGATGTCGTATGAGGTCTTATTTTGAAGCTCTCGTGGAGGAGCATCAGTCTGGACTAATGGTTCTTCCGTTTTCAATAGTCTGCGCATGCGCAGTCTGGCCGTAGCATAGAAAGCGGGCATTTTGGGTGGTATGTGGATGTGTGTTTGGGGTAGAGATGGACCGCTATGGGTCCGAATGGGTCGTGGAAGGTGTCAAAGTGAAGCTTGTGTGGGTTAGAGTCAGAATGGTGTGTTTTTAAGTGCAAGTCGCGTCAATCTGCGCATGCGCAGTTGGTTGTAGTAAGTAAAGTGGCCATTTTGGGGCAGTACAGGAAGGTATTTGGGGTCGAGATGGACCATCCTTGGTCCGAATGCGTCCTGGAAGGTGTCATCTTGTAGCTCTCGGGGTGTAGACCCCGATTTGAGGGCTGCCTACGTCACCTGTGACGTCATCGGTGACGTCATCAGTACGAGTAGTAGCGAAAGTGGGCATTTTAGGGCAGTACAGGAAGGTATTTGGGGTAGAGAGGGACCATCTTTGGTCCGAATGTGTCTAGGGAAGTATCATATTGTAGCTCTCGGGGTGTACACCCCGATTTGAGGGATGTCCGCGTCATCTGTGACGTCATCAGGACGAGTAGTAGCGAAAGTGGGCATTTTGGGGCAGTGAAGGAAGGTATTTGGGGTAGAGATGGACCATACTTGGTCCGAATGCGTCGTGGGAGGTGTGATGTTGTAGCTCTCGGGGTGTACACCCCGATTTGAGGCATGTCCGCAGCATCTGTGACGTCATTGGTGACGTCATCAGTACGAGTAGTAGCGAAAGCGGGTATTTTGGGGCAGTGAAGGAAGGTATTTGGTGTAGAGATGGACCATCCTTGGTCCGAATGCGTCGTGTGAGGTGTCATCTTGTAGCAACGCCCGCCAACACCAAGCTCAATGATTCAACGCCCTGGTGAAATAGCTCAGAAGCTCTGATTTTCTAGATATTCCATGGAATTGTCACTCATTCTTCGAAATGCAGTGACGTCCGTCGTTACGCCTTAACAGACCGGAGAGAGTACAACAACAACAACAAGGATGAGCCATGAGAGAACAACAACAACAAGAAGTTTTTTCATATAGTTTATTCTCCCCAATGTTACATCATACCCACGCTGGGGGAGCCGCGTTGGGTATATTTACAATTCAAGAAGACTCTTGTCCAATCAGAGGCCACCATTTGCATTTGTCATATTCGTTCCTGTCCGTTAGATGTATTCTTGTCCAATCAGAAGTCTCCATTTCAGAAAGTTCCATCTTCGGCCATGTTCGCTCTGAACCGTTTATTCTAATCATCGTCGGACAGGCCAGGATACCGTTGAGGCAACATATCCTCAGATAGTTGTTTGTGCATTCTGAGTATCTATCAGTGCATGGGTGAATACATTCACCCGATGGGAAGATTCCGTAATTTGGTCACGAAGAACGTAACATTGGTCACCCTCTCTACGACCCACTTGGTGTTGGGGCGCTGTTCATAGGCCCATTGCAAGACATCCAATTGGTTCACTTGGTCCAGCACGGGCTTTAGCGATGTCCGGTTAATGATGGTAAACGCTTGGTCAAATACCCAGATGTTACTGCTCGGGTAAAAGTATCGGACTTGATCTGTCTCCTTATGCTGCAGTACATAACCGAACGCCAGATTTAATTTGAAGGACGTAGCTTGGTCATTGAAGATGGCTTCCACGTAGTTGCGTAGACGGGTGAGGCCAGTCAGCCGGAAATTGTAGATATCTTGAATAGGGCGATGACGGTGGAAACAGTGACGTATCATGGGCCAATGGCGCCGATAGATGTCACTCACTGGATGGGCGTCCTGTAAGAGATCGCTGGGAACATCCACCGCATCTTCCAGAAAATGTTCGTTGTTGTCAGTCGTATGACTGGGAACAGTAATGCTAGGGACCGGCTGGATATCCAGGCTCTTCTGAACTGTGGGTATAGCCGGGCTCTCCGTGATCGCATCACCAGTGGCATTCGTCTCCCCGGGTTCATCTTCAGTGGGTCTGTCCCTTCTGGGTGCCTCTTTAGTGGAAAGTTGTCCCTCATGCCGTGGTGACGGACCATGAATCAAACGCTCATGCCGTCTTAACTGACTGGGTCGTTTGAAGAGTTGACCACATTCTTCGCATGGACGCTTGGGTGGCCCATGAATTGAACGTTCATGGCGCTGTAAATGATCCGGGCGCTGAAACGACAGTGTACATATCGTACAGCTATACCGGGCGGTTCCGGCGTGCTTGGTAGCCTCATGGCGGCGCAAGTCGTGCAGACGAGTGAATGATTTCGAGCACGTAGTACAAGTGAACATCTTGGTGGTTGACAGAGTGTCTGATGAAACGGCCAGGCCGCTTCCCTTTTATAGCATGCTAGCTGGTGATCTATTTTTAGCAAAATCAGTTCAACTTGGACATTCCGTGTCTTTTCGGTGACGTCCGTGACTATTCGGGCACCTCCGTGTCTCTTCGTTAACCTCCGTGTCTTTTCGGCAACCTCCGTGTCTCTTCGGTCACCTGCGTGTCTTTTCGGTGACGTCCGCGACTCTTCGGGCACCTCCGTGTCTCCTCGGTAACCTCCGTGACATCTTCGGTCACCTCCGTGTCTCTTCGGTGACCTCCGTGACATCTTCGGTAACCTCCGTGTCTCTTCGGGCACCTCCGTGACATCTTCGGTCACCTCCGTGTCTCTTCGGTCACCTCCGTAACTATCCGGCTGTTCAGGTGTAAACCCGATGTACCCGTATGGAACACACAGCTAAAGGACCCGGATAGAAGTACCCGGATGTAGGCGCGGACGTCATTGACAAGAGCCCGGATGTACAAGAACCCGGATGTACCCGGATGTAAAAGTCCCCGGATGTAAAAGTGCCCGGATGTTTACGAATGTTCCACCATTCCGGACTTCTATCAGGTCCATGTCCAGAAGCTCTCATGTCCTGCATGTGAATAGTCATATTGTGTGTGTATGCATGTGTGTATGCGTCTGTGTGTGTGTTTGTGAGGGTGCGTGTGTGCGCGTGTGTATGAGTCTGTGTGTATGTGTGCATTGCGTCTGTGTGTATGTGTGTATGCGTGTATGCGTCTGTGTGTATGCGTGTGTGTGTGTACGCAACCACCACCACCACCACCATCACCACTACCACCACCACACACCACCACACACTACCACTACCACCACCACCACCACCGGGGTTGACACCCGTCAACGCCACCACCACCACTACCACCACACACCACCACACCACCACACCACCACCACGACCACCACCACTGGGCACACATACCTGGTGCACTCTGTATCCTATAGCCCGTAGGGCATAGGGTACACCAGGGTGCGGGTGCGATCGGAGCTCTTGGAGCTCAAAGCGTGTGGAGCTCAGAGCTCGGAAGTGACATTTGCATATGACCTCTGTGAGGTCACTTCCGCTTCCGTTCACGTGACCCGAACTGATCTTTGACCCCGGCGCGCAATTTTTATCCAGTATGGTTAGCGCGCGCCGGGGTCAAAGGTCAGTTCGGGTCACGTGAATGGAAGCGGAAGTGACCTCACAGTACTGTTATGTGGAAAATGGAATAGGTCTTTGGATTATGGACGCGGATATTCTCTAATGGACGACGGCTGGATTATGAATGACGGACTAGACGCTTGTAATATGCAAATGTCACTTCCGAGCTCTGAGCTTCACGCGCTTTGAGCTCCAAGAGCTCCGATCGCACCCACACCCTGGTGTACCCTATGCCCTACGGGCTATAGGATACAGAGTGCACCAGGTATGTGTGCCCAGTGGTGGTGGTCGTGGTGGTGGTGTGGTGGTGTGGTGGTGTGTGGTGGTGGTGGTGGCGTTGACGGGCGTCAACGCCCGGTGGTGGTGGTGGTAGTGGTAGTGTGTGGCGATGTGGGGTGGTGGTAGTGGTGGTGGCGGTGGTTGCATACACACAGACGCATACACGCATACACACGCCTACAACCACAAGCACACACACACACGCACACATACACGTGTACACACACACACGCACACAGACGCATACACACAGACGCATACACACATACACGCATACGCACATGCACGCATACGTACACACACACAGACACACGCACACACACACACACGCACACACATACACACGCATACACACATGCATACACCCACAATATGACTATTCACATGCAGGACATGAGAGCTTCTGGACATGGACCTGATAGAAGTCCGGAATGGTGGAACATTCGTAAACATCCGGGCACTTTTACATCCGGGGACTTTTACATCCGGGTACATCCGGGTTCTTGTACATCCGGGCTCTTGTCAATGACGTCCGCGCCTACATCCGGGTACTTCTATCCGGGTCCTTTAGCTGTGTGTTCCATACGGGTACATCGGGGTTTACACCTGAACACCCGGATAGTTACGGAGGTGACCGAAGTGACACGGAGGTGATCGAAGATGTCACGGAGGTGCCCGAAGAGACACGGAAGTTACCGAAGATGTCACGGAGGTCACCGAAGAGACACGGAGGTGACCGAAGATGTCACGGAGGTTACCGAAGAGACACGGAGGTGCCCGAAGAGTCACGGACGTCACCGAAAAGACACGAAGGTGACCGAAGAGACACGGAGGTTGCCGAAAAGACACGGAGGTTACCGAAGAGACACGGAGGTGCCCGAATAGTCACGGACGTCACCGAAAAGACACGGAATGTCCAAGTTGAACTAATTGTGCTAAAAATAGATCACCAGCTAGCATGCTATAAAAGGGAAGCGGCCTGGCCGTTTCATCAGATACTCTGTCAACCACCAAGATGTTCACTTGTACTACGTGCTCGAAATCATTCACTCGTCTGCACGACTTGCGCCGCCATGAGGCTACCAAGCACGCCGGAACCGCCCGGTATAGCTGTACGATATGTACACTGTCGTTTCAGCGCCCGGATCATTTACAGCACCATGAACGTTCAATTCATGGGCCACCCAAGCGTCCATGCGAAGAATGTGGTCAACTCTTCAAACGACCCAGTCAGTTAAGACGGCATGAGCGTTTGATTCATGGTCCGTCACCACGGCATGAGGGACAACTTTCCACTAAAGAGGCACCCAGAAGGGACAGACCCACTGAAGATGAACCCGGGGAGACGAATGCCACTGGTGATGCGATCACGGAGAGCCCGCCTACACCCACAGTTCAGAAGAGCCTAGATATCCAGCCGGTCCCTAGCATTACTGTTCCCAGTCATACGCCTGACAACAACGAACATTTTCTGGAAGATGCGGTGGATGTTCCCAGCGATCTCTTACAGGACGCCCATCCAGTGAGTGACATCTATCGGCGCCATTGGCCCATGATACGGCACTGTTTCCACCGTCATCGCCCTATTCAAGATATCTACAATTTCCGGCTGACTGGCCTCACCCGTCTACGCAACTACGTGGAAGCCATCTTCAATGACCAAGCTACGTCCTTCAAATTAAATCTGGCGTTCGGTTATGTACTGCAGCATAAGGAGACAGATCAAGTCCGATACTTTTACCCGAGCAGTAACATCCGGGTATTTGACCAAGCGTTTACCATCATTAACCGGACATCGCTAAAGCCCGTGCTGGACCAAGTGGACCAATTGGATGTCTTGCAATGAGCCTATGAACAGCGCCCCAACACCAAGTGGGTCGTAGAGATGGTGACCAATGTTACGTTCTTCGTGACCAAATTACGGAATCTTCCCATCGGGTGAATGTATTCACCCATGCACTGATAGATAGTCAGAATGCACAAACAACTATCTGAGGATATGTTGCCTCAACGGTATCCTGGCCTGCCCGACGATGATTAGAATAAACGGTTCAGAGCGAACATGGCCGAAGATGGAACTTTCTGAAATGGAGACTTCTGATTGGACAAGAATACATCTAACGGACAGGAACGAATATGACAAATGCAAATGGTGGCCTCTGATTGGACAAGAGTCTTCTTGAATTGTAAATATACCCAACGCGGCTCCCCCAGCGTGGGTATGATGTAACATTGGGGAGAATAAACTATATGAAAAAACTTCTTGTTGTTGTTGTTCTCTCATGGCTCATCCTTGTTGTTGTTGTTGTACTCTCTCCGGTCTGTTAAGGCGTAACGACGGACGTCACTGCATTTCGAAGAATGAGTGACAATTCCATGGAATATCTAGAAAATCAGAGCTTCTGAGCTATTTCACCAGGGCGTTGAATCATTGAGCTTGGTGTTGGTGGGCGTTGCTACAAGATGACACCTCACACGACGCATTCGGACCAAGGATGGTCCATCTCTACACCAAATACCTTCCTTCACTGCCCCAAAATACCCGCTTTCGCTACTACTCGTACTGATGACGTCACCAATGACGTCACAGATGCTGCGGACATGCCTCAAATCGGGGTGTACACCCCGAGAGCTACAACATGACACCTCCCACGACGCATTCGGACCAAGTATGGTCCATCTCTACCCCAAATACCTTCCTTCACTGCCCCAAAATGCCCACTTTCGCTACTACTCGTCTGATGACGTCACAGATGACGCGGACATCCCTCAAATCGGGATGTACACCCCGAGAGCTACAACATGATACTTCCCTAGACACATTCGGACCAAAGATGGTCCCTCTCTACCCCAAATACCTTCCTGTACTGCCCTAAAATGCCCACTTTCGCTACTACTCGTACTGATGACGTCACCGATGACGTCACAGGTGACGTGGTGACAGCCCTCAAATCGGGGTCTACACCCCGAGAGCTACAAGATGACACCTTCCAGGACGCATTCGGATCAAGGATGGTCCATCTCGACCCCAAATACCTTCCTGTACTGCCCCAAAATGGCCACTTTACTTACTACAACCAACTGCGCATGCGCAGATTGACGCGACTTGCACTTAAAAACACACCATTCTGACTCTAACCCACACAAGCTTCACTTTGACACCTTCCATGGCCCATTCGGACCCATAGCGGTCCATCTCTACCCCAAACACACATCCACATACCACCCAAAATGCCCGCTTTCTATGCTACGGCCAGATTGCGCATGCGCAGACTATTGTAAACGGACGAACCATTAGTCCAGTCGGATGCTCCTCCACGAGAGCTTCAAAATAAGACCTCATACGACATCATAGGATCATTAGGGGCTCATCTAGACCCCAAAACGTCCACCCCGTATGGGCCTATACCCCCATAGCCATGCAGTATAGGCCTATGGGCCTACCCAGGCCTCGGTGAACTTTTCCAAAAATTTCACCGTTTCGCTCCGGGACCCTTCCCATCGTGTTCTAAATGACGAGACGTGAAAAACAAATCCAAACAGCCCATATCACAATGAACGTGTGTGAATTTCCAAGGTAGAACCTATACCCCCATATAGCCAGTATGGGACTATATGGGCTATATGGTACTTTTCCAAAAATTTCACCGTTGCGCTCCGACACCCTTCCCATCGTGTTCTAAATGACGAGACGTGAAAAACAAATCCAAACAGCCCATATCACAATGAACGTGTGTGAATTTCCAAGGTTGAACCTATACCCCCATATAGCCAGTATGGAGCTATATGAGCCTATATACAGACCTCGGTGACTTTTCCCAAAAATTTCACCGATTCGCTCAGGAACCCCTCCCATTGTGTTTTTCTGTGCGAGACGAGAAAAACGAGACCCCACAAGCCATAGTAAAGCCCACAAAAAAAATTTGACCACCCCTCCCCCCATACAGGCATTTTCCCTTATATTGTATAATACAGACCCCTATTGTAGGGGTAAAGTCCGTGTTCCGCCTTTTTACATTTTCGGAAAACAATCCTAATTTTACATGCACCCACCCCATTGACTGGATAGGCAGGCCCCAATAAGCCCGGGAACCGATATTAGCACTTTTGGCTAGAGTTGATAGGTGTTTTCCCCTATTTTAGGGGTAAAGTCCGTATTCCGCTTTTTATAGTTTCGGAAAAAATCCTAATTTTACATGCACCCACCCCATTGACTTGGTAGGCAGGTCCCAATAAGCCCGGGGACCGATATTAGCCCTTTTGGCTAGAGTTGATAGGAGTTTTCCCCTATTTTAGGAGTGAAGTCTGTGTTCCGCTTTTTATATTTTCGGGGGAAAATCCTAATTTTACATGTACCCACCCCATTGACTGGATAGGCAGGCCCCAATAAGCCCGGGAACCCATATTAGCCTTTTTGGCTAGAGTTGATAGGTGTTTTCCCCTATTTTAGGGGTAAAGTCCGTATTCCGCTTTTTATAGTTTCGGATAAAAATCCTAATTTTACATGCTCCCACCCCATTGACTTGATAGGCAGGTCCAAATAAGCCCGGGGACCGATATTAGCCCTTTTGGCTAGAGTTGATAGGAGTTTTCTCCTATTTTAGGGGTGAAGTCCGTGTTCCGCTTTTTATATTTTCGGGGGAAAATCCTAATTTTACATGTACCCACCCCATTGACTTGATAGGCAGGCTCCGATAAGCCCGGGGACCGATATTAGCCCTTTTGGCTAGGGTTGATAGGGATTTCCCCCTATTTTAGGGGTAAAGTCCGTGTTCCGCCTTTTTATATTTTCGGGGGAAAATCCTAATTTTACATGCACCCACCCCATTGACTTGATAGGTAGGTGCCAATAAGCCCGGGGCCCGATATTAGCCCTTTTGGCTAGGGTTGATAGGTGTTTTCCGCTATTTTAGGGGTAAAGTCCGTATTCCGCTTTTTATAGTTTCGGGAAAAAATCCTAATTTTACATGCACCCACCCCATTGACTTTATAGGCAGGTCCCAATAAGCCCGGGGACCGATATTAGCCCTTTTGGCTAGGGTTGATAGGTGTTTCCCCCTAAGTTAGGGGTAAAGTCCGTATTCCGCTTTTTATAGTTTCGGGAAAAAATCCTAATTTTACATGCACCCACCCTTGACTGGATACCCCTTCACGAATGCTTCACTTTCATACCTCACTCGACCCAATCGGACCATTAGGGACCCACCTCGGTCCAAAAACGTCTATTCCCATACTGTTTTTAGGCATTCCCCATTTTCATTAACATTGGTTGACATGAGACTATTTTCTGTGGCCGCGGAAGCAGACCGCATGACCACCAGACCACGGAGGAATTCGAGGTGAAAGAGGGGGCGCCACCTGTTGGAACTATAGCGGCCTTGACCTCTACGCGGCCTCAGAGGTCAAAGGCCGTAAATGGCCGCTTCCTATACTTTAACCTGGAAAAAGGGTCAAATGCCACGAAATACGCTTTATATACTACGAAATGTGACTTTAAATGCTTAGACTCCTACTACTAACGCCTGTCGACGCTGATTTACGTCACTCTTAACTGTGAACGTTTATAGTATAAAACTTGGGTGTTTCGTCTGTACGCGAAACGCAGATTTGTGTGCAGAACTGCATATATTAATTTTTAATTACATAACAGTTAACGGAGATTTTCTTTTGTTTTCGCCACTACTCCTCCGAGGAATAACTTCTGCGCTTGAAAGGGGAAAATGTCCAAGGAAACAATGTCCATTCTTATAATTTCTCTTCTAGAAAATATGCTCGGAGTTGCAAATCGGAAAAATGTCCTAGCTAGTTTATTTGATAGGAGCCGGGCAGTTTTCCCTATTGGACCTCGTGGAGGTAGTGGAGATAGCGCAAATATGGTCGGTTGCGCCTGCATATACACCAAGTGCTAGCCTATCGAACACGGCACTGACATGTGGACCCTGGAGATGCACGTGGTCCATGGCGTGCATTCAGAGAATATGTCATGTGACTGTGATGTCATTTGTGACGTCATCAGTGATAGAGAGACAGCATTTTCGGATATGCACTGGGGATTGACGCCTACCCACACGCCTATACACAAGCCCGTAGGGAAAGTTAGTCATTGGAGATCCACGTGAACTATGGATTGCATCCAGAAAAGAAGTAATGTAACGTTGACATCATCTGTCACATCATCCGTAGTAGAGAAAGCGCATTTTCGGATGCGCACACGGGACTATCAACACATACCAACACCCCTATACACTAGCATGGGCATGGTTCTAGTGAAGCTCTCGTTGTGTACAGTATACTGACCGTCGTAGGCTCTGTGATATGCACATGTGCACGCGGGGAGTAGTAGAGAAAGGGTCTTTGAGGTGAGGGCCAACAATGCAATGCAATGCAATGTGACGTGCGTGGTGCGATAATGAAATCCTCATTGTATAGAATTGTATAGTACGGGAAGCCCTATTGTTGACCGATGATACGCGCATGTGCACTCGGCGAGTAGTAGAGAAATGACACTTCCGGATACGCACATGCGCAAGATGTGAGTTGTATGACATTGGGTGTTAATAGTATACAGTTATAGTCAATCCACTTCAAGTAGCCTCAATAGACCTATCACTGGCTGCACGTAACGCGAATGTGACGTCATCTGTAGTAAAGAAGATGCGAAGCAGATGCGATCGGATTTGATGCGCACTCGGGACTATGCCCCTACCTGTATACTGGCCAATAGGGGCGACAGGTGGCATGGTGCTGTTGACGCTCTTGTTGGGAAGAGTATCAGGGCCGTTGAATGTCCGATGACGTCATCTTGCTAAAAGAGGAGTAGGCGTGAGCAGGATGAGGAGTGAGGAGGAGGAGTAGTGAGGAGAAGGAGGAATGAATGTGGTGTTCATGGTAACTGTGCACTCGATATGGATGACGCATGCGCACTCGATATGGATGCCTGTTGTGATAGGTTTTGGAGATAGGTGAGCCATACTTGGTCCAAATGAAGCGTGGTGTCATATTGAAGCCCTCGTTATGTACAGTGCCCTGGCGATCATATCACGTTGATCTGTGACGTCAGTTTGCGCATGCGTACTCGAAGAGTAGTGTCGAATTTGAAGGTCATATTGAAGCTATTGGCGTAATGTCAGGGGGACAACTGTTGTCATAGGGACAGAGAAGCTAGGACCAAACACGTACATATTGGAACTGGTTTAGGGCCATTTGAACTGAGTTTGAGGGTTAATCATGGGAGACAGTCACCATCGTAACGCGGTAACGCCCATCTTGCTGCGGTGACGCTCAAACGCTGACGCCCCTCCCACATCTATGCCTGTCCCTAGTATCTTAACGCCTTAACGCAATCAGATGAGAGGGAGAAACTCAACAAATATTGCATATTACACATTTTATTATTCCCTCCATCACATCATATCCAAGCTGGGGAAACGCGTTGGGTGTGTTCTCTACTCCTGTATCAATGTTCTGATCCCAATCTTAATAAATTAATATCCTATCAATGCTCCCCAATCGTACATGTCGCTATATGGAATCTTATGTATTTCAATTGAATTTGGTGTTCTGATCGCCCATACCATGGATATTTATTAGCATTATGACATCATGGTCGCATCTGGACTCATCCATTTGCAGTCGTGTAGGGGAGATAGGTTCACTGTGTCCATTTACCCCAGTGTTCACACCAAAGATCAGTCCATATATCTACCCTGTATTATGGTGCTACAATGTCGGGAGCGCGGCACCATGAAAAGACACCTCGCCAGCGAGCCGGCTAGTTCGGCTGAGCCAACCAAAAATTCTTTGTCATCAATGTTTCCTTCAAAGCACTATGAAGCGTTCTTGCGATTGGGTTAACACGCGAGTGACTGCAAGCCTGCTAGATCCTACAAGCGACATATCCAAATCGGGAGAAGATAGGATTTAATTTTAATTAGATTGCTCTGGTCCGTGCACCAAACTATCGTCGATCGTGTTTTACAGTTGTCCAATGAGAAGCTACCATTTCAGAAACGTCATTCTTCGGCCATGTTCGCTCCTAGCCGTTAGACGCATCATCGGCCTGGTCCACCCCAATGCATCTTCGGTCAGTCTAGGATTCTGTGACGTCAACATGTCATGGAGCAGCTATTTTCGCATTCTGTATGGGTGGTAATCCCATATCCTCTTCCAAGTGACGCTCGGTTTTCATGACAGCTCGGTGCATCGAATCACCCTTCATTTCGATTGGCAATAGGTTATGCTGTTCATATATCGCCATTGTCGTTTTCCGCTGTGGGGTGTATATGGATGTATGTCTGTACGCTTATAGCGTTGGACACACCGGTCCTCGTCAAATCACCGAAGTTAAGCAACGTTAAGCTCGGTCAGTACTTGGATGGATGACCGGATGCTGTACTGGTTGGGCTGATCAGTGTCCAGGGTAATAGGAACTGCGAGCACTCTCGTGTTCTGGCACATGTAGGCACCGCCGTGATATGACTGAAACAAGGTTGGAAACGACGTTAAACCCTACTACTCACTCACTCATTCACCTATGCCTGTACTGTAAGTTATCCTGTCTTGCGCCCTTGATCGACGCAGATACAATACAATATTACAGTATGATATGATCCCAAAATGATGGTTCCATTTCTGCTTCGCCCAGGCAGGCTACCCTGGGATTCTGCATAAGCAAACGAGTCTCTGCCTCAGCAAGATCATCGGCTTCAGTCGCATTGGTTTCTCCGTACCCATGTATATTCTTCCGGTGCCGCATCATATCGTAGTGTCCGGTAAACGCTCGTCCGCACTCAAGGCAACGATAAGTCATGTGGACAATTGGACGTCGACTGTGCTCGTCTTTCGGATAGGAGGGGGGAAATTCGGTTTAATGTCACACTCAAGGTTAGTTCAGCCAGTTTTATTGATGGAGGAAGCCAAACTACCCAGAGAGAATCACCGCCCGTCGGCAAGTCTTTCGGACAGGGCTGCTTTCGTGGGCGTAACATAGTAACGCCCACCAACGCCTGACTTACGGCTCAACGCCCCAGAGAAAAACTAAAGTGATCATTACTCTAAATGATCGCGGGATATCCGACGGAGTTGATACTAATTCATTAATGTAACGCATTGACGCCCATCAACATCCGTCCGAACGCCTGCTTCTTTCCGCCTGAATAGGGAACACGAACCCTCCGGTGAATTTCCCCAAGATTAGCAACGCTGTCCTTGCACAACGGTGAGTGAATGAGAGTATGAAAGCGATAAAAAGAGATGAATGGTTTCTTCGGTATTATTATTATTGTATTGTTTTGTCATATTGCTCTTGTTTATTTAGTATGTTGGAAGTTACTCCCCCTGGTCCATGTACTTCTGCATTGATCGCAATAAACATATCGTATCGTTTCGTACAGTATGGGGGCGCCTGGTCCACACCCGGACATATCTGCGCTTTCTCAGCTCCAGTTCGCAGTTGCACAATGGCGTCACCGATCAGGAGGCTCACAATAGTTGCGTAGGAATAACCCTCTCTGCTTTCATAATAAGGAAGACTGACCCTTTTTAACTACATGATAATTCTTCTTACGTTTATAGTTGCTGATCTCTATAGTACCATCCTGTTGGGTATTGTCAGTTTTCCAACTGACCTATGCGAATTGATGGATGGGTTCGCCTACAGTCTGGCCGGGATTAGTGAGTAAAGTTATGCCTCTTTGGTGAACTTGAAAATCATAACTCATTTACGGTAAGCAAATTTTACAAAAACTGGTAGGTCAATGTTCCTATTTTTTTATTTTTTTTTTTCTCACCATTTTAAATTGGTCACTGGACGTGGAAGACGAGACAGTGTATTTTATTGAAATCGATCTTAAATATTTCTCTGGAAAATATACCGAATATGACATTTTTTCTACTTTTTAAGGACTTTCCAGAAAAATTGAAGCAAATTTAAAGGGGATTGCAAGGGTTCCATTTGTTTACTACATAAATGGTATTTACCTTGGAGTAACGGTACAAGCATCCTCTTTAAGATGATATATGGATGTAACAGGTTTGCGTTAAGGATTATTTCACTATTTGTGACCGGAGAGGGGACCTCATTGTTTATAATCCGGCTGAACTAGATAACTGTTGAGTGTACCCTCAACGTCACACAATGGTCCTGATACCACTCCAGTCTTACCCTACCAGCTTGAACCCTTTATCCCCATATACGCACCCCCTATGGGTCAGTGTATGTAAGGTGTAGGAAGAGCCTACCCCAAGTGCGCATTCGACCGTACCTGTGGGTTATCTACTAATGATCCCCCTACCCCACGAAAGTTAAGAGATTTCGCATCTATATACTACTGGGTCTCTGAATTATATCCGAAATATGTAGATTTGGTGTTTTATTGCAGCATGATCCTGTACCAAATCAAGAATACACATGACCGTGATATCATTATATATTTGAACTCTGCTCTGGCACCTCTGATGCGCATTTTCCTTCATACTTTTGTACTAATTGACAGTTAAACTTCACTTTAATGTTGTTAATTTGTTTCACAAATGGAACGAGTTGCAAACGGGTCTATTCCAGGTTATATATAGGTTACAAATGGTTATATACAGATTGCATGTCGAATTTATTTTTAGCTTTTTTTATAGCTAGTTTTCTCAGAATACTATAAATAAGTCAACATCAAATGGCCTTTACGGAGAGGGAACGACAACGGATTGTTTCTGTATGAGATATTCTTTCCTTTCACACTGGAAATTGGAGAGGGGGGGGGCGGGGGGGGGGGGACGGGGGATGGGGAGGGGGCCAGAAACGAATGAAATATGCTGATGCATATATATATGAGCGTATTTGGGATATATGAATCAGACCGGTCATTAACTGATCTAATGATGCCAAAATAACACGGCCTTGTAGAAAACTTTTTGGGACGATTTTTCTATTTCTTCAATATGTTGTCTAAAAAAACTGTTGTACTCTTTTATGCGGAAAAATAATAATCATTTCACGTGTCAGATTTGATTTAAGAAAATATACAACCAGGTTAAACTTACCGGTACACATAATACGATTTCTAAGCTATTTATAGATTTCCGTTGAGGTTAACGTGAACAAGCCTTGAGGTGTTCTATACTTCCACTATTAACGTCAAAATCATTTTAATGACCAACATATTCATGGTAGTTCTCTTTATCACTGTTTATCTTCCGAGGTAAATGTTGTTCTTAAAATTTCCTCGGTGGCTAATAACTTCAATTTGAAATACATTTCTGTCACGTGTCATTGACACATCAAAGCACGGACTACTTTAACACATTCTTTGAAGCAAACCAAACAAGTTGTTTAATTGACATTTGCGTTGTCTTGTGTATGGTGGCCAAGAGCTGCCACATGAAAAAAATGTACCCGCACAGAGAATTCTTTCGACAAAAAAACAAAAAAAAACGAAAAAAAAAGGGGGGGGGTAACTGTCACATAATATTTTTTCATTATTTTATTATTATTATTATCATTATTATTTTTTTTTTTTAAAGAATTCTGGATGCGGGTTCATTTTTTTCTCGGCCACCAAACGTGTGTACAATGACGAGCTTTGACAAGTGGTTGACAATGGGCGGGGACTAAACGAGATCAACTATCCAATCAGATTCCTTCATTCCCACTTCCCGTTTACCGATTTTAGTCCATTTATCCAATCAAGTGACAGAATTGCCACTTCCTGTTTGCCGATTTTGGTCCATTTAGCCAATGAACTGACAGAATTGCCACTTTCTGATTATCTCCTGGCTCTATTGTGCAAGTCCCCCATTACGAGCCATGGTTCAAGTTATCGGTCTGATGGATAAGAATATCCTGGTGATTAGTGTCCCTTCTCATACTCTTTTCTATTGCAACTAAGGGCGGACACTTGTCTCCATTGTGGAGAATATAGTGTCCTATCTGGATTAGAAGATAGAAGCCGGACACTATTAGCCACCGGACATTCTTAACCTCCACACCGGTACGCACATTTTTGTCACTATAGCATTGTCACTATAGCGGCTCATCACCGAGATTATAAATGATTCGATTTGAAAGTTAATTGGAATCATAATGATATGTCAAACGTAATTAACAAGAGATCACTTGATGCGAAAGTAATCTGGCCCAATTTTATTGATTCTAAAATCTATACAAATGGATTAATTTCTTTTGCGTTCATTCGCGAATTTCAAACATTCGGAAAACGTCGCCATATTAAACTTCGGCTGTAGGTCTCAAACATCTTCATAAGTGTATTCAGGTAAATCCTAAATCTTCGGAGAGGGTTTCGCTGGACATTTTGGTAATTCGAATGAGTTCTTCAGTGCCTCTATCATACAATCTCGAACATTTCATCTCTCGCGGTTGTTTTGAATTAGCATGTCGATATCTCAAGCATGTGGATTTTGCTTTTACTCCCGATGTCGATTTCGGGCTGACATCAAATTAGATTGGCCAGCGATGAAATTCATATCTCAAACCTCGCAGCGGATTGGCGTAATGAGCTGGCTTAGCGCGGTTGCTGATTGGTTTGAATAAGAAAAAACCTATTCAGCTATTTATATCCAGAACTGCTATGGGTGACTAACCAAGCCAGTGCGTCGATCAATTCACTGGCTCGCGAGGATTGTTCCACTGCTCAACCAGAATTCAACTTAAATACTATACTTTAATATAGTCTGATACTTTTTGTTCGCGAGACTTAAACAAACTTTGTTTGATAAGTGAATGTGGCAAAAACGCGTCCTGCATATATCCAACATTCTCCCATTAGAGTGTGTAAACTCCTAACCTGTCGGTGTAACTCCCTCTGACTGCAGTGCAGGAAAACGCGCGCATGTGCATTCGGTCTCAGTGATAATCAATCTGATGCCATGAGAATGATATCCAAATAAAGCCGTGTGTACACAGGACATACACTGTAAAATATCATGTTCAGGGTTTAAACACTTTTTCAAAAGTATATTATGGGTTCGTTTCAAACACAAGTTTATGCTTAAACGTTTTAAGACATTAAACTCATATACGTTTAGGAAAGCGATTAAAACCCTGGAAATATAGTTGCACACAGAAATAAAATTTATTGCGAATGAGTTGTGCCCAAATTTCGACTAAAGGCGCTATATACCAGTTAGGATATATGTGTTCAAACCGTGAACGATATTTATGAGTGATGTTTTCTTAGGCCTGAACAAAACTAACACCGACTGATATGTTTTTAGAAAAATGTGTATATAAACGTATATCATTTAGAGTTTTATTATTTCTATCATGGGTAAATAAAGTCTTCCACTGTATTCCTTAATTAAGCGATTAGAACGCAATTGCTTTAACTGCATCCCACTGCTTGTTGATGATACAAAAGTTTAGCTAATTAACCTGAAAATGTAAAAGTGGGCAGGTGATGCTATTAGCCCTAATTTATTATACACGACAACCTAGAATATACCAGGAAAGTAACGTAAAGACTGACCTCTATCACTTCAACTGATCCATGTCCCGCTCAAATTCCAATCCCGGTTTTTGATCAGCATCCATTTAATTATCCTTTCGCACATTAAGGCGCATCTGCGCGAATCCAGCCAAATCTAATCTCGACAGAGTTGCAAAACTACAAATAGTTATTATGATTGTCCAAGAATTATTTCCAAACTATTATTCCTACGAAGTAGGCTACAGATCGCAAATTGTCCGGTAATGAGTCAGTGAGTCCATACGAATCCTTTCGTCGGCAAAATAAGGAGAACCATTGACATTAGAACCTTTATTTTTGGCATGAACGTGCACTAGGGCATTGTTACCAGCAAGTTCTGAGCTGATCGAATTCTGATGAAAATTTGATTTATAATTATTTTTTTTATTATTTATTGATAGCTCAGCGAGTGCACTGTCATGCCCATTGGGAACCCTTGGCTGTATGTTTCACTGTATATATAACACAGTACAAAACGTGATGGGATAATGAAATAGGAAATGTTAATTTTCCATCATTTGTTAGTGCATTTATCTACACTGCTATTACCAGGCAACTTGCCATTCATAATACACACAATTCAGTACATTGTTATAGATATATGTAAACTGTGGCCTTTAACGTGTATCCTATTTCACATCCAAACATTTCATCACAGACCAAATCATGCAGGCTTCAAATTTAGGTCAAATTGCCACTGATGATGAAATATCTTACATCAACCAATTAAGTCAGCCTGAAGCAATAACCCAGCAGAACATAGAAAGATCTGGTATCATCCTTCAGATTAGCCTGTGAGCAACAATGATAAAATTTACTGAGGGTGAAACAAAGCTGTCCTGCAAGCCACCCAAGGAATTTATCAGCTTGTGTTGGGACATTTTGTTGGTATCATGTAAGTTGTTTAGTAGTTTACTCATTCAAATCTCCATACCATATTTTCTGTTATTCAACAGACAAATTTCTTTACTGGTTTTAATTGTTTAAGTTTTACTGGGTTTCAACTGCTACAGATAGTAGCATAGTACTGATACTGTAGAAATGGGTAGTGTGAATTTAATTATTCCATGTTTAGTACAATTTGTTCACATGAATGGTGGAATGTCTGGACTCTCAAATGAAAGTGTGGTATACATGTATAGGTTTGAGGAACAAACATAGTTGCAATTAAGATATAACCAAAGAAATTTCATGACAATTATTGAATCTAAGTAGGCCCCTACCTAACAAAATTAACTTAATAAAAAAGGCCTTCCTGACGTAAATTGTTTTCTTTTGAGAGAGAATGGTATTTTCTGGGTTAAGAATTTCCTGTATAAAGATAGGTTGTTCAAGGAGGCTTTGTTTTGCCGCTGTTGTGTGCATTAAGGGTATGGAAACATGATATATGCACCCAGAGCCCTCATCTATAGCTGTATAAAACTCAACATCTGGCATTGACGGCATGTTTAAAGGGTCTTAATTTATTTTCTTTGGGTAGAATTTAACTAGATAAAGTAACTTTGATTGTACTTCTTGAATATTGACTATATATCACACTGCGATATAATTTAAACAAAAACATTACATGTGTAATTATGTCTAAATTTTTCTTGTCATTTCAAATTTTGATTCCTTGATTAAGGGATACAGAATCACTGCCACGGAGTGTGTTGGTGTGTCACAGAATCACTGCCACAGAGTGTGTTGGTGTGTCACACATTCACATCAGCACAGTAACTGGTAAACTATTCATTCAATCCCATCACTTTTAATCTTCAACAAAATATTCAATACTGTTTTAATCGAAAATTTCTGGTGATTTTTGATGAAAATCTCTGGTGATTCTGACTTGGGCTGCATGTGCCCATCTTAATATAGGCAGGATTTCAACTTGGGGCTGGGGGGAGGGGGGGTGGGATTGCCAAGAGCTCAGTGCCTGTCCTAATGCCTACCTTACTTCGTAGATCCTGTGACGCATAGTCACACTGCCATGTTTAATGTACTACAGCGAATAACGAGAAATATTGTATGTTTTAGATCCAACGCTAGTCGGATAAATATATACAAATATGCTGCATTACAGAGATTCATGAACACATTCAACGATTTGACGGCACTTGAACCAAGTCTTGACATACACATGCCACAATGCTCATTTAAATCCATGCTGAGATCTACGTGCTATTCTTAATTATTTCTCTCTTAAGATACTGTCTGTAACTAGTGAGTTTGTGCAGATAACTTTAATTTTACTTTATATTTAATAGTGTTAATATCCATATGTTTTATAGTTGTTCCACGTACCATTTACATTTTTATTACCATATAACTTTAATTTTATACTTTATATTGAATAGTGTTAATATCCATATGTTTTATAGTTGTTCCAAGTACCATTTACATTTTTATTACCATATAACTTTAATTTTATACTTTATATTGAATAGTGTTAATATCCATATGTTTTATAGTTGTTCCAAGTACCATTTACATTTTTATTACCATATAACTTTAATTTTATACTTTATATTGAATAGTGTTAATATCCATATGTTTTATAGTTGTTCCAAGTACCATTTACATTTTTATCATCCTGATTGATATTATTTATATATGTTATCATGTTTTATGTACATATGTATGTTTATGGAGCCTGTAAATGGGACTTGCTCCCGTGGGTATTCCTTGAAATAAATAAATAAAATAAAAATAAACTAAATCCTCAGCTCCTGGAGAGAAGACGCTATTTAGGAGAGAAATGCATCCAAAAATGAAACAAAGACATATATATACTAGTAACTGTAGAAAAAACACCCATGTTTTAACAATACAAAATTTTCATGGGTAAAACATCATGCACACACCGGTCACAGAACGATTATCTCTATCTGAATCATTGCAGCAACTTTCGGACAGAGACACCGACTTCAGAACATGTGGTCAAATTATTTTCGTCATACTTGGTGTGTCCGTAATGTTTGCAATGCTCACCACTTTCGTTGAATGACTAACATCATCGTCGATCTATAATTGTACTGGGAGCGGAAATATAAGAAAGGCGCTCGTAAATCTCGAAACCAATCAGGCAGATATCGATCTTCCCATAATACACCACACATCGGTCATAAAAAGAACAATTTGGTTCCGTGATTTACGGGAAAATTGATATTTCTGTTCGAAATTTCGGTTCACTTGATCGACGGTGAACAAACACGGTGGTATTGTCAAGCCAAGGATACTGTTTAAAGATTAGTGTGATAGGGCCTATTTAGCCGAGTAGTTATCGCTATTATCCGCGACTTAATGTGATTAATATTTGACATTCTGTGAAAGTATGTCATTTCATGGAACGCGTATTTAGAGGATAAAAGTATTCTATCGAGTATACGTTATTTTGCTTAGTTTATGATGCATATTTGAACTGGTTTGTAGAATATTATAATTAATACATTAATTCCTGAACAGTTACTCATCATTACCCGTATTAATTCTTACAGGTACACGTCTGCAGACGTTATGTTATGCATTCATTGTGTTGAATGGGGTCCAGTCCGGTGCTTGACAACTGAGAATGTTAGGCCTGGATTCGACTTCCGTATATATATTTGGAGGAGTACATCTAAAGGCAGCCAGAGATTTGGAACACTAGCTCTGTATGGACCAAATTGTGGTGATCTAACAACTATAGATTCTAACTGTACTGTTTATTGTGTGTTTTATGTAATAGAATTCAACAAATCCAAGCAAAACGAGTTTGTCATCGTATATTCTCTCTTCACTTTTCAACTATATCAATATTACGGACATGCTATGAAAAAAAAATAACTACACCACCCTTTCCTGACCTTCCAGGTCAGTCAATTTGTCATTGAGTTACTCTTCACATAAGGTTGTTTTGTGACCATTCAATAGAGAAAAGTGTGTTTCTTAAAAATATTTTTCCTTCAGTTATATATTCTCTATTGAATATAGTTATTATAGGAGTGGATGAGTTTTCTTCAGTTTTGCAACTTTTCTTTCAGAAGCTTAGGATGTCCTGTGTATTTTGCGCGTTTTCGCTGTGATGAGTTGTGATGACGATAGCCGATCTAGATGACGATATTCGAGCTGCATGGATATTGTTTTGACAGGCGGACGAATCTATGTCCAGATGATGTCAAGATCAAAGATATTCTCCTGAACAGCGAGCTCGATGATTATTTCTCGCACACAGATTCATTTTGGCAATTTCTATAAATGAATGACAATGAAAAGAGCATCGTTACATCTTTAGGTAATACGTTAAATAAAGCCAACAATTAATTTCATTAATTCTGCACAGAAAACTATCTAAGTTTTAATTTTTTAACGCTCGGAGTCAGAGGTGACATAAAACAGGGTTTTGTTTTTGGCATTTTCTTATACATTCTAGCATGGATTTCTCTATATCTAAACTTTGACACCTTGAACCAATCTCGGTAAACCAAGGTGGTAAATCAGGGGAATACCATCTTGACGTAACGCTATGAAAACTTCGTGCGAAATGTTCGTCGATATTCTACGAGATTCCATAATGAGACAATCACGACAAATTCTGCTTTTTCTCTCTGACAATGATTGACGTTTATAGTTCACGGAGATTAACATCTTCGCACGGCACAATATTTTGATATTTTCTACCCCCTAAAAAGCCAGACTTTTCGTCGGGAGTGAACTCTTTGATCTTTATGGTTTATCACGCACACTGTCTGGAAATGATGCCATATTTGCATACTGTTTCCCGATATGTTTAAATATTAGTCCACGTGCTACCGTGTGTAATTACTGTGAACGTGATTCTGAAATTGTTTCATCAAGCTAGCTACATGATTGGCTAACAAATGTAGTTTCAAACTCACACGAAATTTATATAGCGCTGAATTCAGATACAATATTCCGTGATATTATACTGAGATTTTGTAAGGGCGTACATTAACATAACTTGGTTCACCGACAACCAAATGCAGGCAAATCCTGATAAGTTCCAGTTGATCAACCCGGGATCATCTGATGATGTTGCAATGCGAGTATCAGGAACTAGTGTTGCTGCAGAGTAAAGTACAAAGCTGCTCGGTGTAAATGTCGATAGGGAACTTACATTTTCTAGTTGCATTGACGAAATATGTTTGCGGGCAGGTCGACAGTTAAACGCCCTTCATAGATTGGGACGAGTTCTAAATGTAAATGTTAAATTGACGGCCCTGAGATGTTATGTACGTTCTTTGTTTGATTACTGTCCTCTAGTGTGGTACCCAACTAAAGTGTATGATGTAAACAGACTTGAAAAGCTTTTAGAGAGAGGACTTCGTTCAGTATACATGGATTTCGCCAGTTCCTATGAAACTTTACTAGAAAGAGCTAAAATGCCAAGCTTAGAACTAAAAAGAAAGAGGCAATTGGTTACGGAAATATACAAGGCAATTCATGGACATTCCCCGCCGTACATCCAGGATATTTATGGAATAGTTTAAATTGATTTTTAAAGTGTAAATGAGCGAGGGGGTGTGTACGTAGGGGGGGGGGAGTGTGGATGAAAGTGTGTGTGGGTGTATGGAAGTGTGGGTGGAAGTGTGCAAGTGCACGTGGGTGTGTTAGCAAAGATATCTATATTTTTATTGGGTATATCTAAATGTTTATTTGCATGTTTTTAGAGGTTTTATTTGCACTTTTGCACCTGGCACTTTTGCACAATAGTCGGTGACAATAGCTCCTTGCGAGCTAGCGTTTATTTTTACTTGTATCAAACCGACTTTAAATAAAATATCTTATCTTATCTTATCTTATGAGGGCGTCTCTTAAGTCAAAACAAACACGCAAACGGACATCAGAATTCAAAACAATCAAAGGGGATGAAACATACGACACATTGACGGACTTTGAATTCGTGTAAATATGGTCATATTAGGAGATGTCATGTGAGTGAATCCCTAATAATAATAATAAGTCTTCATTATGGCAGACCCGCTTTGCCATGGTACGGCTTTGTCAGACAAACGAAGGTTGAAGATCGGTAGGACAAGAATTAAGAAATAATGTTTCCATAGGCGTGCTCAATGGTTATTTTACGCACGGTTAGTGTGGGAAAGTTTATATTTTAGGTCAAGTCCGCGCCCTAAAATTTATACGTTCCCACACTAACCGTGCGTAAAATAACCATTGAGCACGCCTATGAAAACATTGTTTCTATTCTATTGCACTACTCAAATTGATTATAAACAAAGATTATACCGGTACTGAAAAGTTGAAAACATTTTTTAAACTTGACAACCGATCGTCCACCGATGCTTCCGTCTCGGTTGGCATCGTGCCAATGTCAGTGGACGAGTTTTTGTGGTCTTTCAAATGGGGAGTGATACGGTCAGCTGTGTGGAAATTACGGGGATATATGTCTATTTGTGTCACTTTGCTAATCAATTTCATGATGGAAACAACAGTTAAATTGGAGAAAGAAATTTCATCTTGTAATTTATTTGTTTGTTTTATTCAATTGTTTGTATGAAAGCAGTCGTCCCTTTCCTCATTCGACTTGTGAAATGGAATCTCCCAAAGAACACCTGCACTTGACGGGTGTTGATTTCACATAACCGTGCTAAAACGTGTAATAATTGCACGGTTATCTCGATGTTATTGACACAAGTGTTATAGAATGTCACATAATAAAACGAACGGGTTCATGAAGATACGCTCATATAGTACCCGGTGTGAAAGGAAAGAATGTCCCAGTAAACAATGTCCATCTTCTTGTTTCTCAATAGAAATACATATAGGTCTTCAAGTTGAAAACCAGGTAAAAATGTCCTAAAATTAAACATTTATAAACAATGTTTCTATTTGTTACTAAATCAAACCTGCTTGAATTCAATGCCTTAATCTCCATTAAGCTGCACAATCAAACTTAGAAAACGGAAGTTAAAACTAAAAGTTAACTCCCCTAGGAGAGAGTTGTCCGCCCCTAGGAGAGCTCTCTCACTCAATCCAGCGTGGTTACTATAAAGGCCACTGCAAGCCTTATTCCAATCCTCTTTCTCAAACCGAGACCAGCAGATAGCAAGGCCGCGGAATGAGGGGACGGAAGGGAGGGACAATTAAATTCAAGCAGGTTTGATTTAGTAACAAATAGAAACATTGTTTATAAATGTTTAATATTTGCTTCCTAAATCGTAAACCTGCTTGAATTCAATGCCTCAGTACCAACAGGAAGAGGAGGGAAACCTCGGCCATGTAGCAGATTCAAAGGCAGGCTAAGTAACCGCTGGGAAGACACAGACATGGATATGAGCATGAGACATCAATAATCAAACAATTGAAACCCTGGTCAATGACATTAAAAGGTTAAAATGTGGATAAGATACAGTTGTACTTATCTTGATTGTCTACATCCATGTAGCTGTGCTCGTGGTGTGGAAGTAATTTCTACCGAGAAAGGACCCCTACCCAGAGGGTTGATAGGTCTACTCGGGAAGCCATCTCTACCAAGAAAGGACCCCTACCCGAGGGTTGATAGGTCTACTTGGTAAGGCATTATCTGCATGCAGATACTTGGCTGTTCCTAAGTCCGGGTGAGGCAGAACCAGTCCGTGCCTAGAGGTCGCCAAGCCACACCATTCTCAGTCCACAATCGTCTTACGTCCAACTTGCTGATCCTTCTTGAGAGTTGAGCGTAGATGACGCAGCTGAGATCATGAGAAGGAAGTCAGATTCAACCGGACACAATCAAAACCGCAGTTAAGGTAAAGATTACACTCACCATGGAGTCAGGCATCTTAGAATGATGATTTAGTGTCCGACATCTCTAGAGGATCCAAGGTCGTCCATCTGACTTATTTCTTCCTTCAATATGTGATCGAATCAAATGTGGACCAATAGTATGAATGAGATGAGATGATACAGCAATTTGCAGATTTGCTGCGATGATACAAAATGCCGCCCCCCCCCCCCTTTTTTTTGAAAATTTAGTTGACCACGTGCTGGGCAGCTATAAGCGGCCCAAGCGTGGTCATCCTATCTGACTGGACTAACATATCTCTCAGATAGAAATTGGTGAACGTGGAGTTCGCCGTCCAGGCACAAGACTGGACAATGTCAAGGAGGGGCAGGTTCTTCCATAAATCTCAACAAAAGAAACCTGGCCGGTAAAGCCAGAGGGTAATTATGGAGTAGTAATAGAAGATACTAATCTAACCTATCTTTTGAGTGTCTTCCTCCATGTAGCTGGGATGACACAGATAAGGGAATAAACATGAGACAAACAACAAGCAACAAGAAAAACCCTGGTCAGAGACGAAAGGGTAAATCATGGATATGATACAGATATACTTATTCTTGAGTGCCTCCATCCATGTAGCTGTGCTCGTGGTGTGATATGCAAACTCTACCAAGATGTCAGGATCCTCTACCACTCGGGTTGTTAGGTCTTCTTGGTCTTAGAGGGCGTCAAGCCACGCCATTCTCAGTCCACCAACGACTTACGTCCAACTTGTCTTGTGAGTTGAGCGTAGGAGGCACAGCTGAGATCACCCAGAAGGAAGTCCGTTTCAAGCTGAAAGACACAAGCAAAACCGTAGTTAAGGTAAAGATTAAACTCTCAAAGTGTCAGACCTCTTAGATTGATGATTAGAGTCCATGGTCGTCTATCCGACTTATTCCTTCCTTCAAAGACGATCATGATGAAGAGCAAGATGGCTGCCTTGCTGCAATGGTGACAAATTCTGCCCCCCCCCCTCTTTTTCTGAAAGAACTAACCACGTGCTGGGTAGCCCTCAGTGGCCCAAGCGTGGTCACCCTATCTGACTGCACTGACATAACACACAGATAGAAATTTGTGAACGTGGAGTTTGCTGTCCAGACACAAGACTGGACAATGTCATGGAGGGACAAGTTCTTCCATAAAGGCCATGCGTAGCGATGGCACGAATCACATTAGAAGAAGCAGAAGACAGTAGTGGGGGCGTCAATGGTATATCTACCTTCTGCCAATTGGTAAGACTATTTTATGGTCTTCTTCAACTACGCGGCTTTTAAATATCAAGCCTTGCTGACAGGCGAAGGGACATGATAACCGTAGCCGAGAGCCGCGAACGGAAACCGGTACGAGTAAGATAGTGGCGGATGGCTCGAACAGGACGTAACAGAAGATCGTCCTCGAGGCCATGTACAAAGTCTGACAACGCAGGAATGGAGTACGAACGTTGAGCGCACGGACCTGAACGAACAGACTCATTTTAGGCGATAAATTCAGGAATGGGCCGAAAAGGAATATTGCAAGACCAATCCGCTGTCCAGGTCATAGAAGATCTTTCAAGTGAAGTACAGACACTCTGGACGCCAAAGCAAACGCCGCCACAAAGGCCGTCTCATAAGACACAGCTTTTATAGGCGCGGACTCTAAGGGTTCCGCGAATAAGCGCAGAGATATTATCGTTAATGCTAAAGTTGGTACCAAAAGTAAGACGTAACACCCAGCCAGAGCAGAACGATAGCCTTCCATGGTGCTAATATGAGACTTCCTATCCTGGTGAAGGTGAAGGAGGAAGTCAATTACGAGGGAAATAGAGTCGGGAACGGTATCACGACCTCGGCACCAGGACAAAATAATCCGCTGTAGAGACCGAACCCGAAAAACGAACGTAGTGAGTAAGGTCCTACATATAATAAACAACCCTAAGGTTGATGACAGAACCATAATGTCAAAATCTAACCATTGGTGTAACGGTCTATACAGGAATAAAGTACTTGATGGAGAAAGTCGGAAAAACTGTCCCCCAAGTACACCACGAAAACATTGTGTTGTTTAAGCACAATCCTAAGGTAAATGGATCTCAACATAATGTTTGTGTGTTAAAGTCAACATGGTTCTGTGTTAATAGAACACTGTGCTGAATTCAATTAAAGGCGACAAGTCCGTCATTCACAATCCCGCCGTCGTCCTCAGAGAATATCCACGTCCATAATCCAAAGACCTATTCCATATAACAGTATTTGACCAAATACTGTTGATTCCAATACAATTTTGATATTCTGAACTCCAGACTGGAAACAACAAGGTCTGAACAGAACTCTCTTCGTAGAGTAACGACGAACGTAAGTAAATCACAATGTGAAAAACCCGAGAGGAATTGATACCAGTGGATGGTTGACGCCAAACGAACGGACTTCCCCTCCCGCCGACGACCGACGATAGAGAATCAAAGGAAGTGCCGATGAATGGATATAAAATATGCATCTCGCAAATGAAGAAATGACGTGACAAACGGCGTTATGGCGTACCGGAAACGTCTAACCGACGTAATAGAACGACGCACAGGTGTATGAGAGACACATGACGGCGTAATGAACATGTCGTCAAGGTGTAATAGGAAAGCGTAATGTGAAAAATGCGAGAAACGTTGTATATGATAAACAACGTAGTGATTTCCACATTCACAACAACTTAATGTATATACATGCTCATAATGGAGCAGGATACAAACTTATAAAAGTACACGACGTAACAGAAGGGCGTTGCAAACAGTAACCCCGAAGTCGATTGTAATAATTTTCCTTCTCTTTAAACGCAGTAGAGATGAACATATTAAATGTTTGTAGCGTTAATCACCAAATGTAAGCTCAATGAGATAAATGGGATTATGGATCTTTGTGTCAGTGAACATGAATAATGTGTCAGTGAACATGGTTACATTATGACCTCTCCCGATGTAATTTGTCTCCTGTACATGAAATTCAGTACTGGAGTTTTATATGGAGGGAATATTAAACATTTACAACAATGTTACTATTAAAAACCAAATAGTCACACAACCGACATCCAGAACAAAGATTTTTCCAGGAAACCAAAACAAATCCTTAAAGAATTTCAAATTCCCGAAGAGAGGAAAAACATTTAAAGTCTCTCGCCGGCAGGAAAGTGAGGTTATTCAAAAATTTAGAATTTGAAATGACCTAACACGAACAATTTGTCGAGAAGAGGAAGAACAGTAAGAATATTACTGAAAAGCCGTTTGATGCTCTAGTAGACTGTACCGGTAATAAATACTTGGTTGAAAGAAACCATAGAAGACTTCACGACCTACGTGTCATTAGGCTTGATCCTTGGCCGGCCAAATACATTCCCACCCACGCTAGTAATTTTAAATTTTCTCATAGGGAAGAAATTAAAATTAGTGCATAACTCCATCTGAATTATAAGCGTAATACAGTATACAGATGGGACCAGCTTGGTGAGAAACAAACAATTCACATGTATAAAACAAATTTGTGTATCAAGGCATAGCACAGTTTCACAATAAACAGTGGGTAATAGGATTACATACTCACGATAACCAACACGTGATCCCTTTGTTGATCGACACACCATTAATCACATAAAGAGATCAGCAAAGACGCTCATTAAAATGCAACAAACAGTCGTAGCATTGAAGTCCCGTAACATCCATTTACGCTATTATTATAGCATCGTTTAAATAGGGATGAGTTGTGGTTACGTACACAAAAACAACAAACACGTAAACATGAGAGGCAGAATAAAACCTTCGTAAGATCTCTCTTGAAGACAGGATATCAAAATCACATAATAATACTTGATATAACAAGAGATTACCTTCTTGGTAGGACCAAAGAATTGAATGGATGAAGGTGAGAAACTACCAAAGTCCGAACAAAACATACAACAACAACATGGAACATTGACGGACTGCTTATAAAGACTCGGATTTCCCCGGCGGGGAAAAACGAACCTCCCGCGTCAAACGAGGGTAGTACTCACAATCCTGGTAATTTATACAACAATTCAATGGATAAAATCATGAATCAACGAAACAAAAACCTGTTCGTTTAAAGTACATCACAATAGGCTCCATACTGACCGAACAAAACGGAATGTTGGGGGCCAATAAAAGCCCACCTCAAACACACCGGGTCGCAACTCAAAGTTTGTGTGGAGACGCAATATTGAATACATGAAACATGAGATTTCATAAAGACTTTTAGAAAAACATCGTCAGACGATCATTTCAATAGAATTTAAAATCTCCGCCAAAAACCAAATATTTAGCGACGTACGTCCGAAGACACTCAACACGTGGCCGACTCAAACGCGTCCAACATTCGCCCCAACAAATAGATCGGGCACGGAATTAAATAAACTATGTCCAGATTAAACCGACAACGGAGAAATAGACACACGACGTTGTTTATTAGCTTTCTTCTTTTTGGAAGAAACATGTGGTACCGATAGACAGAGGCGAAATAACATGTGGCAAAGAATTCTTTTGTCTGACGGAGACAATGGAATGGCCAGGCAAGACGGACCTGGTCTTTGTTGAGCGTAACAAAGGAACGGGTTTTGGATCGACCCTAGACAATGAATCTCCGGACCGGGTCAAACTGTCTAGCAACCTAGAATTATCTTCGTGTAGGATAGTATGGAATACATACCGACGCGGGAGAAACTGGGTCTTGACCAGCTCGGTCAAGATCCTCATTACACTTCATATCATTGACCAAAGAAATTTCTAAGACCCGTCTGTCGATCGAAATAGACGGGTCATCACAAGCATGTAAAAGAAAAGCACGACGAGCCTGGGCATAACTCCTCCAAGCCGTCGGATCCCATAATACACATTCCGCGCACGTGGACGCACGATAACACAAAACTTTACAAGAAAAGCAAGCCGAGTGAGAGTCCAAAGGGGACAAATTTTGCCCGCACGTACGACAAGGAATACAAGTCGGAACTTCAGACATAATAATACAATAAGTAAGTTCCGAATAAACAACAAAGTCAACACTTGATAAAGGATATACCAGCGAGACAACAACAACTAATGTTGTAAAATTGACTCTGAACACTTCCCTAGATGTGCACTGCTCGAGCAAACAGGAGAAAGAGGGTTGGAATACGGCTTGCAGTGGCCTTTATAGTAACCACGCTGGATTGAGTGAGAGAGCTCTCCTAGGGGCGGACAACTCTCTCCTAGGGGAGTTAACTTTTAGTTTTAACTTCCGTTTTCTACGTTTGATTGTGCAGCTTAATGGAGATTAAGGCATTGAATTCAAGCAGGTTTACGATTTAGGAAGCAAATTGGAATGTTATATAGGTTAATATATAGGTTATTAGATATCATTCTGTCCTTATACCTCATCAATATCTAGGTTGTTCAGCTGTATCAATGAGTAATCAGCCCCAGGTCGTTGAGACAGAATTGATACTCCACCATAAATGAGAATACACATAAATTCACACAAGACAACTTCATCGATTTCGTGTACAATGCGTATTTATCTCTCGTCTTTAAATATCACAGCTACAAAGAATGTCTACATACATTGTCACATACATTCGACAGAATGTAAAAAACGCTAATTAATTAAATTAATTAAACATTTCTAGAATAATGAAGCATGTCTGTTAATCAATAAAAAGCAAATAGGACCACCAGGGCCAGTAAGATGATGAGTAATACAGTTCAATGAACACGTACAAACTTAATGAATACACGGACTGGCCTTGTTGAATGCCAATTGTACAATATAAGTTTAATCGCATGCGAGTTAATGGACGGACACCTGTATATTCTAAAATCATGAGATTGTAATCGATTTTATAGTTTAATATCTCTGCACTAATAAATTAATCATCTCTAATGCTCACACACAGTAACAAGCACACGTTTTTAATCAGTTATTTATTTCCAGGTGTTTGTTTTGCCCCGATATTGCAAGTAATATTGATCCCATAAAGAATTACAGGATAAAACTCGGAAACTACGGTGATAAATTCGATTATCATATAATAAAATAAATAGAGCCCTTCAGGGCCTGAAAGAACCGATAGCAGAAGCTTGATGTTGGAAGCCTAAACATATATGAAGCATTTTCCCCTCGGGAATAGTTCACCCAGATCAGGTACGGTTAAGACTAATGGAGGAATAATTCGGAAAGTCACATGTTCAGCATAGAAATGATACTTAACAAAATTGTATTTTTCATAATCTTTGCCAAAGAAATCACACAGGACCTCCAGAAAATGCTGTGTGACTACTTTGTTTATCAAATAAAATCACAAGAGAATGGATCACAGGTCAATCATGAACATACTTTCTCAGAGTCATGAAAATGATACATTGTTGTGAATGAAAAGAAAAAGCACAGGTGAATAATTGTAACACAGGCCTATAGATTCAACATTGGAGATATACGAGACAGACATTTATGTAAAATGTTGACAGTTACAATGTTATGTAATTTGAGAATGATCAATCATTTGGTGAATGTCAGTGCTTTTAACAATATTTTTATTCAGGAGTTCGAATAAGAGTCAGGCCTGATGAACAAACAAAGCCTATGTTTTCCAAGTAAAAATAACGCTGAAATGTGACAAGAAACATAGAAAATTGTGTTTCAGATGCTGAAATGTTTTGATGGCCAGCAATGTGGCTACAAGTAAACATGCACAAATTACATTCCTTTAATATCAACGTGGCACCAGATACACTCATTCATGAGTTCGTCAGAAGATTTGTATTCCATTGTTCTCCTATTCACCATGAATTACAGTTGTTGTCTAGATACTCTCATATTTTCTAGCCATTTTGTTCTCATTTGCCTCATCTATGGACTTTATTTATCATCAGATTTCTTAATACCTGCAGGTGTATTAATGGGATATTCTGGAATATTATGAGAAATATGGTAACTTTCTAATAATTCAAACAGTTTTAGACCAGCTATTCACTCAATGAAGAAATTAGACAAAGAGATATTTTCTTTTCCCAACATCTTGTAAAGTAACCCAATTGTGAACAGTTCTGAACAATCAAAGCTGAATGGTCACAGAATATTTTCTGGAATTGTCTTCTAAATTGTGTTTAAATATGCGCAAATTATTAGAGAGATTACCATGAATACAGTTTGATAAGAAATGAATAATGAAACAACCAGAGCACTCAACAAGCGCAGGCCAGTGCGTACAGGGTATCTCATACCAATTTTCAGAATCTTTGCTGCAAAGGCAAAGGAGATTTTAGTTTCTACACGTTATTTGAGACTGGGAATCGAAGATGCTAAACTAAACAAGATATGGTCCCAACATGTTTGATGGCACATACAGATGGACAAAGTGATTTTAATATGCCTGGGAGAGGTGGGGAGGGGTGAGATATTTTTTACCTTTAACAACTTAACAACAATAGGTTGGACCTATACCTCATAGCCAGCCTATGGGCCTACCCAGGCCTCGGTGAGCTTTTTCCAAAAATTTCACCGTTTCGATTCGAAACCCTTCCCATCGTGTTCTAAATGACGAGACGTGAAAAACAAGACCAAACAACCCATATCACAATGAACGTGTGTGAATTTCCCAGGTTGGACCTATACCTCATAGCCAGCCTATGGGACTATATGGGCTATATGGTACTTTTCCAAAAATTTCACCGTTGCGCTCCGAGACCCTTCCCATCGTGTTCTAAATGACTAGACGTGAAAAACAAGACCAAACAACCCATATCACAATGAACGTGTGTGAATTTCCCAGGTTGGACCTATACCCCCCATGGCCAGCCTATAGGCCTAGCCAGGCCTCGGTGAGCTTTTTCGAAAAATTTCACCGATTCGCTCCGGGACCCCTCCCATTGTATTTTTCTCGGCGAGACGAGAAAAACGAGACCCCACAACCCATATCACAATGAACGTGTGTGAATTTTCCAGGTTGGACCTATACCCCCATATAGCCAGTATGGGACTATATACAGACCTCGGTGACTTTTTCCCAAAATTTCACCGTTGCGCTCCGAGACCCTTCCCATCGTGTTCTAAATGACGAGACGTGAAAAACAAGACCAAACAACCCATATCACAATGAACGTGTGTACATTTCCCAGGTTGAACCTATACCCCCCATAGCCAGCCTATAGGCCTATATACAGACCTCGGTGACTTTTCCCAAAAATTTCACCAATTCGCTCCGGGACCCCTTCCATTGTCATTTTCTTGGCGAGACGAAAAAAACGCGACCCCACAAGCCATAGTAAAGCCCACGAAAAAAATTGACCATCCCCATACCCCATACAGGCATTTTCCCTTATATTGTATAATATTGTAGGGGTAAAGTCCGTGTTCCGCTTTTTATAGTTTCGGGAAAAAATATCAAACATTTATAAACAATGTTTCTATTTGTTACCAAATCAAACCTGTTTCAATTCAATGCCTAATAATCTCCGTCAGGAAGATGATACAACGTAGAAAACGGAAGTTAAAACTAAAAGTTAGCTCCCCTAGCGGAGAGTTGTCCGCCCCTAGGAGAGCTCTCCCATCCAATTCCAGGAGGATTACTATATAGGCTCTGCTCAAGCCATACTCGCCCTCTATTCTCATTATAATTACCGAGACCTGTAGTGTTTAAGGCCGGCATGAGGGGACGGAGGGAGGGCCAATCAAATTGAAACAGGTTTGATTTGGTAACAAATAGAAACATTGTTTATAAATGTTTGATATTTGATTCCCAAATCGTAAACCTGTTTCAATTCAATGCCACAGTACCAACATATGGAGGCGGGAACCTCGGCCTTGTGGTAACTCCCATAGCAGACTAGTAATCGCTGGAACGACACAGACATGGGTATAAATCTGAGACATTATTACTCAACAAATTAACCCTGGCCTCAGACACATAGGGTAATTGAAGGAATTGATACAGTTTACTTATCTGATTGTCTCCATCCATGTAACCGTGCTCGTGGTGTGGTACACATTTCCACCAAGTTGTAGGATACCGGGGCACCGTAGGCACAAGAAGTTCCCCTTGGAAGACTCTGTATGACTAGGGGAGTCCTCAGCCGCAGCCATTGCATACAGGGAGATCCTTGGTCCAACCGTAAGAAAGGGGAGGGCGTACGCTGCCCAAATCTTGGAAGGTACCAAGTCCACACCACTTTCAGACCGCAAGCTTCTTGAGGACAACTCACCATACTTGGAGTGATGAACTTAGATGCGTTGGAATTGCCATGCTTGCTCTCTGGGCGAGCTGCGCACTCTTCAACTCCCTGTACTTTCATCACTACTGTTGACACTAGGCCTGGAGCGGGTGTTCTTGTGAGTTGAGGCACAGGTGACCCAGCTGAGACATCTAGAAGGAAGTCAGTTTCTGAAAGACACAAGCAAAACGCAGTTAAGGCAAAGTTGAACAACTCACCATAGTGTCAGGCCTTCATAATGATGAAATGGGCATCCCTGGTTGGCCATCTGACTTATTTCTTCCTTCTAGTTACGAAATGGGAGATGAGATGAGATGATACAGCAAGTTGTCTGATTTGCTGTGGTGATCCAAAAAGCCGCCCCCCCCCCTTTTTGAAATTTTTACTGGACCACGTGTTGGGCGGCTACCAAAGGCCCAAGCGTGGTCACACTATCTGATTGGACTGACATATCTCTCAGATAGAAGTTGGTGAACGTGGAGTTCGCCGTCCAGGCACAAGACTGGGCAATGTCATGGAGGGACAAGTTCTTCCATAAAGGCCATGATGTAGCTATGGCTCGGATTTCATGTGAAGAAGCAGTAGACAACAGCGGAGGGGAGTCAATGGCCAGTTGATAAGACCATTTAATGGTTTTCTTCAGCCATGCGGCAATGGTGTTTTTTGTAATGTCACGCCTTGCAGATGGGCGAAGGGACAGAAATAACAGGCGCCGAGAGCCGCGAACGGGGTCGGTACGAGTAAGATAGTGGCGGATGGCTCGAACAGGACATAGCAGAAGATCGTCCTCGAGACCATGTACAAAGTCTGATAACGCAGGAATGGAGTACGAACGTTGAGCACACGGACGTGAACGAACAGACTCATTTTTGGCGATAAATTCAGGAATGGGCCGAAAAGAAATGCAAGACCAATCCGCTTTCCAGGTCATAGAAGATCTCTCAAGAGCATGAAGTTCAGACACTCTGGACGCCAAAGCAAACGCCGCCAAAAAGGCAGTCTTATAAGACACAGCTTTAATAGACGCGGATTCTAAGGGTTCAAAAGGTGGATGAATCAGAGCACACAGAACCACACCGATATCCCATTTCGATAACAGTTGCCGAGTACGACGCGACTGTAATGCGAAGGCGCGAATTAGCGCAGAGATATTATCATTAAGGCTAATTTCAGTACCCGAAGTAAGCCGTAACACCCTAGCCAGAGCAGATCGATACCCTTCAATGGTGCTGATTTGGAACTTCTTATCACGGTGAAAGTGAAGGAGGAAGTCAGCTACTAGGGAAACAGAGGCAGTGTCGGGATCGGCATCATGTTCTCGGCACCAGGAGACGAAATAGGCCCATTTCGCCTGATAGAGCTGCGATGTGGAGGATCGGTTGGCTGAAACCATCGTCCGTGCAACCTCTGCTGAAAATCCTTGGAGAGAGAGTGCATTCTGGATAGTCTGCAGACGTGTAGGTTGAGCCACCGTGGGTTGTGATGGAGAATCCCGTGCGGTTGACATAACAGGCTGGGCCAAACTGGGAGACAACGTGGTGGAGCAGTGAGGAGCGGGACCAGAATCGGGAACCACTGTCGACGAGGCCACCACGGAACTACGAGCAAAATGATGCAGTCGTGTCGAGAGATCTTTTGAAGAACTTCCAGAATCAGGGCCATTGGTGGGTAGGCATAAGCTAGGAAGTTGTCCCAGTTGATAGACAGAGCGTCGATGGCGAAGGCGCGAGGATCCAGAATCGGACTGACGAACAGGGCTAACTGGGCGTTGTTCCTCGTCGCAAATAGATCGATCAAAGGTGACTCCCAAATGCTGCAAATCTGCTGGAACACCTCCCGATGAAGTTGCCACTCTGTCTGAAGAACGGTGTCTGGCCGGGACAAGCTGTCCGCTAAGACATTGAGACGACCGGGAACATGGCGAGCATGGATATAACAATGATGAAGGCGAGCCCAATCGTACAGATCCCACACCAGACGAAACGTTGCTAGGGATCGGGTGGTACCCATCTTGTTGATGTGGGCAATGACCGTGGAGCTGTCCGTCGCGATAAGAAGAGACGAGTTTGTGAGACGTTGACTCCAATGTTGAACCGCTAGGATGACTGCCTTCATCTCCAGAAGGTTGATGTGAAGTCTGGCATCCAATGTTGACCATCTGCCGGACACTACCAAGTCGTCCAGATGAGCTCCCCAGCCGGTCTCCGAAGCATCGGTATAAAGATGGTGAACCGGAACCGGAAAACGGAATGGTACTCCCTGCATGACGTTGTGGCGAGAGAGCCACCAAATCAGATGTGGATGTAGAGACGTCAATACCGGAACCGCAGGGTTTAGGGAAGGCGTCTGTAGGAAAGGAAACAGATGATACTGTAGCGGCCGAACCTGGAGTCGGCCGTAATGCGTAAGGCCCTGTGTGGAAGTAAGCAGACCCACCAGACTTTGCCACTGCTGCCGTGTCTGTGACGTTGATGACAAAAACTTTCGAACCAGCCGTTGAATTTTGTCCCAACGATCCTCCGGAGGGTACACCAGTTGTAACCGAGTATCGAATATCGCTCCAATGTAGCGGCGCACCTGAGCCGGAACCAACTCTGACTTGAGAGGATGAGGAATGAAACCTAGGTGTTGTAACACCAGTAGTGTGAACCGGACCTGGGCGTTGAGGAGAGACTCGTCCGCTGCCCACAGGAGTATGTCGTCGATATAGACTTCGATCTGAATCCCTCGTAAGTGAAGAAAGGCCATAACCGGTGTAGTGATCCGGGTAAACAACCAAGGGGCGATGTTGACACCGAAAGGAAGAACCTGCCATTCGAAGCGACGATCGTTGATCACGAAGCGTAGGTAACGGCGACGACGTGGATGAATTGGTATGTGAAGATACGCGTCCTGGAGATCGATTGAGGCCAACCAATCCTGGAGATGTACGCGGGCCCGAATCGATGACACAGAAGGCATCTTGAAATGAGGTGGAGAGATGAGATGAAGTTTGTTCAAAACCTTTAGATCTATCACCATACGCATCTGGTCTGAGTCCTTCTTTGGTACCAGAAACACGTGACTGTAAAACCCTAGGCTGTCTTCGGTCCGTGGTAATTCCCTGACTGCTCCCTTGTCGATGAGCGTGGTGACCGAAGATAGCAGCGTCTGTAAGTGACCTGCAGGAACTGGCAGACGAGAGGAACGAGGCCAAGCGATGAGTTTGGGCAGTGATTGAAAATTGAACAGGAAGCCCTCCTTTAAAACTCTGACAATCCAGGCGTCGTCGGTGATGAGCCGCCAATTCTCGTAGAAGACCTGCAGACGCCCGCCGACAACTTGATGAGAAAATGCGCGGAAAGCAGGGAGTTGAAAATCTTCGGTTTGAACAGGAACGGGGATGGAATAGTCATTTGTTGGAATGACCACCTCGTTTGGAAGATTTTCCACGAAAGGAACGGCGACCCCGGCCTCGTGGAGGTTTGTCAATGCCACGAAAATTACTCCGATAGGTTCCCTCCTGATGGGTGGTAGCGGTAGAAGACGTACGGCCTCTTCTCGGCTTACGTTCCACGGCGAAACCCGGACGACGAACTACAGATGCAATCAGGCGAGATGTCCGTTCATCACGAATCGAGGGCATAACAGACTCAATAGCACCGTTGAAGATGAACTTAAGATGCCAATGGCTGATGAAGTAACTGATCTTTAACCAAATAAGGGACATCCGGGTTGACCACCTTAAGTAAGGACTCCCGTTGTGCTTGAACCAGTGAAACATAAGAATACGAACCAGCTTCGATGACTCGCCGGTTAGCGTGGACCAGCGTGTCCAGAAAACCACGCAAATAAGCCACGCGACCCGGGGATAAATAAGCCGACCCATCGTCTCGAATTGATGCAGGATCTAAAGCAATTCGAGAAGCCGCTAACAGAAACCAATCTGCGGTAGAAGAAGCCCGTTGTATTTCTTGCAACATTTCCAAATTATTTTCAATAATTTTGGGAGCGACCGATAAAGGAGCCAACTTACCCACCTTAGAAATGTGACTTAAATCCCGATCTCGTTTGGGTGGTTTGTCAGGTAACACGTTATCATGAATGTCATAACGAATTTGAAAACGAGGTTTACGCAACTTGTTGTCTTCCTCTAATTGCCGATCAAACTTCACTAAATCATCCTTCCAAGCTGGTGACGGCGCACAAGAAGGACGAGATGCAGACGCCGAAGGCGTAAAGGCCGAAGCAGCCGCCGATCGACCTACTATACGTGACGGGAGAACACTGAAGCCCGCGGCATGTCCGGTAGTAACGATAAAAGCGCATCCATTTTATCTGCAAGATCCATCTTTGGCGCAAGTTCCGGCTTTTCTTTTGAAGAAGCGGAATCATCAGAATCGTTAGAAACATCAGAAGAACTCGACGAAACCGGTATAGGCGGACGCATGATATGACTTCGGCGAGAAGTAGGCAAATCGTGGACGACCGCATGATCAAGAAACGGCGTCCGCGATAGATGAACATGGCGATCTAGGTCAGAAGGCGATACCGAAAGCCGTGGCAAACGGCGTGGAGACGCAGGAGAATGTAGAATTGAAGTACGAGAACGGCGAGCCGAAGAACGGGGAAGCCGAAAAGAAGTACTAGAATCACCCGGTGGACGAGAGCTACGAACTGGAGAACGAGATCGACGTACAGGCGAATGAGAACGACGTACATGTGAATACACGAGATGTGGAGTAATGGAACGTCGTGGAGAAACAACCAAGCGAACTGGGGAACGAGAACGTGAACGGCGTTGCGTAGTACGTGAGCGTCGAGTAGAAGCATGGTACCGATGATGTGAATCAGCATACGCAATAGTCGGACACCCCAAGTCAGCAATCTGAACACTCAACGGTAGGTCCGAACGACCTACCATAGAACGAGAAACGGCTTTAGAACTGCGTTTTGATTTAACCCGTAAAGGAGAAACCGACACACGGCGACGTTTATTTCGCTTAGAGGTAACGGAGTGTGCTAAACCAATAGACAATGGAGAAGTGGAAATAATATGCGATCCCACTGCATTCTTTTGTCCGACGCGAACAATAGACGGCTCAGGCACGGTGGGTTTGGGTCGAGAGGTCTTTGTTGAACTAGACAAAGGAACCGGTTTGGCTATACCTCCAGACATAGCCACATCCGTACATGCTAAGCTGTCCAATATTTGCGATTTATCTAGAACCGTCCCGCTGGGTGGAATATTTACAGAAGCGGGAGAGTTCTGATTACTAAGATCATGGGAAACATTTAATCCAATACCAACGATATCTTCGTTAGTTTTCATGTCATTTACCAGAGCAATTTCCAACAGACGTCTGTCGACTTCCGAAAGAGACGGGTCGTCAGACGCCCGCAAAAGATAAGTCCGCCTAGCTTGGGCATAATTTTTCCAAGCTAACGGATCCCATAATACACATTCGGCGCAAGAACTACGCCGATAACACAACTCTTTGCAAGAAAAACAAACCGTGTGGGCGTCCAAACCGGACCAAAATTGCCCACACGAACTACATGCAATAGAAATCGGAAGCTCAGACATAACTAATGAAAGAGACTCCAACAACAAATAAGAAATTCTGAACAAGAAATAACACAAGTCAAAACCGATAAGGATACTGAGGGTCGTTACAACAACAACCCAGGTTGTATAAACACTTCCTTCCTGATGTGTACTGGTCGAGGTACAACAGAGAATAGAGGACGAGTATGGCTTGAGCAGAGCCTATATAGTAATCCTCCTGGAATTGGATGGGAGAGCTCTCCTAGGGGCGGACAACTCTCCGCTAGGGGAGCTAACTTTTAGTTTTAACTTCCGTTTTCTACGTTGTATCATCTTCCTGACGGAGATTATTAGGCATTGAATTGAAACAGGTTTACGATTTGGGAATCAAATCCTAATTTTACATGCACCCACCCCATTGACTTGATAGGCAGGTCCCAATAAGCCCGGGGACCGATATTAGCCCTTTTGGCTAGGGTTGATAGGTGTTTTCCCCTATTTTAGGGGTAAAATCCGTATTCCGCTTTTTATAGTTTCGGGAAAAAATCCTAATTTTACACGCACCCACCCCATTGACTTGATAGGCAGGTCCCAATAAGCCCGGGGACCGATATTAGCCCTTTTGACTAGGGTTGATAGGGGTTTTCCCCTATTTTAGGGGTAAAGTCCGTGTTCCGCTTTTTATAGTTTCGGGAAAAAATACTAATTTTACATGCACCCACCCATGACTGGATGCCCCTTCACGAATGCTTCACTTTGATACCTCACTCGACCCAATCGGACCATGCAGCATATTTGAAGTCTAGGGACTACTTTTTCTCCGCGGAAGCTTTTCCCCGCGACCGCATCACCACCAGACCGCATCACCGCGGAGGAATGCACACACAGCTGGTGGGGCGCCCCAGAGGTGAAAAGGCGATGGGGCGTCCCCTATACCTTTAACCTGGAAACAGCGCCCCCTGGTGGATGCAAGAGTTACCTCCCCCGGCAAAATAAGAGTGGATTTACGCCCTCCCTACTACTTACAGGTTATTCCTACGAAGTAGGCTACCATCTGCAAATTGTCCAGTAGTCAGTCAATGAGTCCATCCGATTCCTTTCGTCGGCAAAATAAGGAGAACCGTTGACATTAGAACCTTGATTTTTTGCATGAAGGTGCATTAGGGGACTGTTACCCGCATGTTCTGAGCTGACCTACTTTTGATGAAAATCACTAGTGATTCTGACTTGGGCCGTGCCCATCTTAATATAGGCAGGATTTCAACTTGGGGCGGAGGGATTTCCAAGAGTTCAGTGCGTGTCGGAGTCCTAATGCCTACCCTACTTCGTAGGTCCTATGATGTTAGTCACACTGCCATGTTAGATATCATTCTCCTATTTTACCATGGCAATAACTATAGTCTGTCCATTTTAATTAGTCGTCTACTTGGGAGCTTGACAAAAATCAGTCGTTAACTCTGCGTGAATTTTCTTTTCT